>BGPR01011842.1:0-27320 GCA_013235015.1 Araneus ventricosus
AGAAATCTTCCCTTTCCATAATATAGAATTGTCATTATCGGTCCATTACTGATTTCGAAAACTTTGATCTCATTATCAGTACTTAATGCCGATAATAAATTCGTTATTCACTTAATAGCAAATCAGCACCCTCAATTCAGAAATATCTAAGCATTCGAAAATAAATTACGAGTTTTGGACAGCCTTATTTGGCCGAGTACCATTCTCTTGATGAAAGGATTCGAACTGATGTCTCCTCGATAATCTCCTCAGATTTCAAACTCGTAAACAATAATAAGAAAATTCGTCGCGTGTCTCTTGGCGAGAAAAGGAAAAAATCAGTCAATGAACGTGTCGTTTATCGCAACTTGCTAATAAAAACGTGTACAAACTGTTTACGTTGGTTGCTCCTGTCAATCAGTAAATTCATTGAAAACGTAAAGTATTTCAGTTTATCTCACTAAATTCTTGCTAGAAAAAGTTCAAAAATAATTCCTTATCAGGTTAAAAAATTCTAACTAAAATAAATGCTGTAAAAATGTTTAATATTTATGGACCAAAAGACTCGTCAATGGTAGTCATAAGATTGGGAATGTTGAACTTGCTCACGAAATGGTAACAAATTAAATCCTCTGGGTCAAATATTTAATTTTAGAAATGGGTATTTCAGTTTATCTCACTAAATTCTTGCTAGAAAAAGTTCAAAAATAATTCCTTATCAGGTTAAAAAATTCTAACTAAAATAAATGCCGTAAAAATGTTTAATATTTATGGACCAAAAGACTCGCCAATGCTAGTCATAAGATTGGGAATGTTGATCTTGCTCACGAAATGGTAACAAATTAAATACACTGGATCAAATATTTAATTTTAAAACGGGTAAATTTCTAAAGCAGGAGGTCTTAGTAATTTTTAAAAAGAAATTCTGTTAAATAAAACTATCATAACAGTTGCTTAAGCATTTCTGTCATTTACCGGAAAATATAGAAATTGTCATGCAGTGTGTTATATCATTAAATTGAATTAATTGCTCTTGTGGAATATTAATTTTAAAACCAGGACTGAATGTTTAACTTTCTCTTATATGAAGAACAAGCCGATACCAGCAATGCTTTGCCATTGCTAGATTTGAGAATATGTATATATAGATTAAATGAATTTTGATGTGTGTGTATCGATTTACTTGATCACTTGAATTTTTTATGTTTCTTATATTTGCAAAAATTTGTGGTCAGCATCCGTAAATGGTAACAAAGAGCCTGCTGTATTATATATTTGTCCTTGAATCTTGAATGTTGGCATATAATTCTCAGTTATTATATTCGTTGCATCAAACGAAGTCATTTGAAAGCATGTGTTATAATTTCGTATGTTATTCAAAAAATGCTTCGATTGTGTTGTAGTACCAGCGACCAATGAGAACAGTGGCTCAAGTGGTGCCTTCAATGGTGGCAATTTACCTTCTGAAACTACTGCGTTTGACAGCTCATTGTGGACAATTTGAAAAGTGTCATATAAATAGTTTATTAAAAAAATCGTAAAATTATTCTGAAAGTCATAAGTAAAAATAAAGCCGAAAAAAGGCCAATATGGTAACCCTACATCTGGTCTCGAGGTCGACGGACGCGACGCTGAAAAACAATCCTGTTTACAAAAGGCAACCCTGCGCCCGCGTTAGGAGGAAGTTGCGCCAAGCGTTTTCTCAAGCATCGCCAACGGTAACCAAACATTAAAATATTATTAGGCCCATAATTTTCTTTCTAATGGTCAGATTGACTATCTGAATAGCTCTAAACCTTTCCCGGACAACACGGATCATTTTTCAAAAACCGCGCGTAAATCGGTCCAGTAGTTTTTTAGTCTATAAGACACATACATACGAACGTTGCCTTTTATATAGATAGATAGAAAGAGAAAATATTGTAATCGCCAAAATTTGAAACTCGAGATTTTAGTGAATCTACGTTTTAGACTTCCATGAGCCCGAAAAAACCATTTTAGGGTATGTCTGTCTATCTGTCTATCTGAAACAACATGTGAAAACACAATCACTCAAAAACAAGAAGAATTTAATCATACTTTAGTGTCTTTACATCAAAATTAAAGATCTGTATTAAATTTTGGATTATATCCGTAAAAGGCAATATTGTATGCCTGTACGCGTCTGCAGCAACGAAATCGTTCAAAAGTGCAACAAGTAATTGGATGAAATCTAGAATGTGGCCTTTATACCCCAGTTGTTGATAGATCAAATTTGGCACCAAATACGTCAAATAGTAGGCTATTTTTCAGTCTGTTTACCCCTGTGCACGTGAAAAAGTTAAATCGTCGAGCTAAATGAATAAATTTGATATGTGGTCTTTACATCAAAACTGTCGATAGGAGTCGAATTATGTACCAAATCTATTCTCTATTAGGCTGTCTCTTTCTATCCAAATATCTATATGGGCACTATAAATAAAAAAGCGCAGTGAGATATTGGCTGGATTTTCTGCATTTGTTCTTCGCGTGAGTGTAGCTCTGTGTCAAATTTTAGACCACATAAGAGAAGAAATTCGCTATATATTTGCTGATGCTTTAACAACCGTGTTGCTACCCAATATGTAATATGCCAATATATGTTACAGAATCTTAATTATTGCGTTATTGCTACTCAGTGAAAACACATCATATCTTTATTTATGTGCACGTTATCATGACTATAATTAAAAGCGAATTTCACTTCAACTAAGGCAAGCGGCTCTTTTAAACCGGCCATTCAGGGCTGCTCCAAGCCAACACGCGCCACTTCAAATGCAATGTCGCCGCTCCAAATGGATTTTTGAAATGGATGCGTCGAATATTCAACTTTCCCAAATAGATGCAATTTGGAAAAGTTGAATATTTGTTGGACTTCTCCGCGCATGCCAATGATATCCGAGATTTTGGCGCGGCATCGCGCCATTTTAATGGCATGTGTTGACTTGGCGATGCGGCCGATTGAATTGGTCGCGAGTGGTCAGCTTTACTTCAAAGTTCCTTCCTTCCATTTAACAATCAGCCAAATCTTAGCAAGTTTTCAATTAACTCTATGAACCCGGCTATAGTGAGAATTCCATTGCCTCAAAACCTGGAGTGAATTTTCGCAAGCAAAAACAGAATGAAAATTCTTTACAGAAATTCCAAGAGGTCGACACCTATGGTTGCTCGATCAATTGTGAATAAAGAAAGGAACTACATTTTTCCTAAAAAATTCACCCGGGCACCAGAAACCTCCTGAGTCCGGCTTCTGTCGAAAGGGCGGTTTGAGGCTGGATAGGACTCATAGGGTTAAATATCTAAATAAAAGTGTGCTTTTCGTGCTTAATAAATATCCGAAGATATCTCTACCAAATCAAAAAGGATGGTAAACGTTTTCTCAACTTGGGTAATAATCCCAGATAATCTCCAACAGAGAAAGAATTAATCTATACTTAAAGATAACTAGTTCAGGATTTGCAATGAATGGACTTTGCCTTCTCCAAACTATTATCTTCGGATATTAGGTTATACTACCCAATCGATATCACTTATTCTAAATCAAACTCTGGAGCTGATAATCAGTTGAGAATATTTGTTTGAACAAATATAAATGATTCTCGCCATCTCTAACTAAACACTAGCAAGCAACTTCGGCGCCAACATAGTGTAACTTCAGGTTCTATCTTTCTGATAACTACTTGCATAATACCATTTGTTTGGGATCTTCTGAAGAATTATCAGTCATTTCAATATTTGGATTTTTTTATTATTAGTATCTCCCGAAACAGTGTTGGAAGTAGTTACGAAACATTAAGAACACTGAATACTAAAAATATTTTTGAATCGCAAGTGTATTGGGAAACCTAGGCTGCGAGATTTAGCAATAGATCAACAATAGGCTAAACCAGTGGTCGGCAAACCGTGGCTCTGCCACCAATCGATTTCGACTACATTCGATTATTATAATATCTAGTTTTATTTAATGTTAGTAACTACAGTAATATCTCACTTATGCGCGGACACAGGGGACAGCGGAAAGAAGTAAGAGACGCGCATAAGTTAAAAACCACAAAAGGGAGCTTAAAAGTGAAACATCAATACAGTGTACATATATTGTTAATTAACACTACACTGTAAAAAATATCCGTTTTTTACACGGACTTTTTCCTTATATTTGACGGTTTAAAGCTGTTTTGTTGACAAAACGGTTTTTCACCGTTTTCCGCTCCAGCCATAAACGGTTTAAAACCGTCAGTACAAATTCTATTTTTCGTCATATTTTATTGCTTTCCGTACGATAACTTTCCCTTTTCTTAAATGTAATTTTATTGCATTCATTTCATGTTTTTAATAGGGTTCCATCTCCGCTATTGTTTATACATGTTGCAGTAACCTGTTGTCACTCATGGAAGCTAACCTTAAAACACGTGTTCTGGCAATAGTTGATTTTTGCACCACTAGGTGGCGCCACGAGAGCTATAGTGACTTTAAAACTCAAATAGATTATTTTTACTTCATTTTGTGAAGTCTCCGGTGGTCTAGTGGACTGAGCGACTGCCTTTCATTTCTATGAACGCAGTTTTGACCCCAGGCTCGGAGGAGTTAGAAGTTTTGTCACTATCTTGCATCGAAATCCTCCAAGTAAGTTCAATTAAAAATTATATTGATTAAACTAATTGAAATTAATAATTAAGCCTTGATTAATTAATATTCCTAATTGATAATACACATCAGCAAATTTCAACTCAGTCGATGACGTCACTTACTTCGATGACTTAATTTTTACGGAGAAAACTTGATTTCATACGGTAAAAAACCGTTGTGACTACTGATTTACTTCGTAACTTTTACGGGAAAAACTAGTTCCTGTATGGAAAAAAAACCGTTGTGCCTACGGATTTACTTCGTAACTTTTACGGTTTTGCACAACCAACCCAGCTGCCAGTTTAAAACCGTAAATTTTACGGGATTTTTTTTACAGTGTATGTATATACTACTGAAAAATGTAAAAAAGATTAGTTTAAAAATGCAAATACGTGTATAACTTCCTTAATTATTTTTGAAGAACACAAAAAAATGGAAGTGATCCAGATTTTTTAAAATCTCTCTCAGTGTCGATTCTGGGACATTAAAATGCTCCGCTATAGCTTTTTTCGAGGCGCAAAGACTTTCTTCCAACTTTTTAATAACATCCATTTTAATTCAATTTCGTTCGCGACATTTTCGTTCTTTTCACCATTTTAAAGCGTAACCATCTAACCAAAACTCCAAAGATGGTTCTTTCGTTAGCGATCAATGCCACATGGTACGTACAGTACTAACCTCTCTAATTGGCTGCTGTATAAATGCGACTTTTACTGACGTCAATCACAAGAACCCCCACTTTCACCCCTGTGTATAAGTTAGAGAAATGTGTTCCTGGAATTTGAACAATAGGGGAAGGGCGAGGGAATGCATTCCTAGAAGCAGAACAAAAAGGGTTTTTGTTCTGCTGAAAAAAAAACTTTTTGAACTAAGAAAAATTTTGCGACGCGCATAAGTGAGAGGTGCTTTTTTTAGTGCGGCGCATAAATGAATGACAGTTATTATTGTTACCCCTGGCCGGGACCGCGAAGAAAACGCGCATAAGTGAAAAACGCGCATAGAAGAGAGCTCGTATAAGTGAGAAGTCACTGTAGTTTAAATTGACTCCTAAAAACATGGTTCTTTAAGAGGAATTTGGCTCTCAGAAAAAACCTTATTCGTTCTACTGCTGATCTTTGACTCTTTTGACTAATGAGTTGGCCGACCACTGGGCTAAAATAAAGCAAATTATGAAATCAGTTAGCAAAATTTATCTCAAAATGATCTTGTAAACTTTAAAGTTAACGATCCGTTTGGTCAGTGTACGAATCTTCATTTTAAAAATGGTAAGACCTATTTTCTATAGTTACCATTAAGGGAAAGTTTTACAAAGAATTTGGTAAGGCTTTGCATCTCAACTTGGTAAACTTAATTGGCATTGTGGTGAATAATAAAATTCATGCATTACATATTTCAAGGAATACTTAGCTAAATTTTTCACAAACGTTTGACTGAAAAAATTTAACTTATAATTCTTTACAGGTATTTCGCAACAACTCTCGCCCCAAATCGTTATCTTAATGGAATAAGGTAAAACCTCCCAGCCCTTAGCAGGGGGGGGGGGTCCCAATGGCCAAGGGGATTTTGTCCCTCCTGCCCCCTCCCTTTCGGCGGACCTGAATCGAATGGGAAATGAAAAAAATTTCAAAACACAAACTCGAAGCTGAAAACTTTTGTAAAAGAACGGATGTTCAACTTTCAAAGAATATTTTCTTTTCGTCTTAAGCGATATTTCTCGTTTTGCGTTTTCGTGTCAAAGGAATGAATTAACACTACTCTATAGACTTGATCGACGGGATCCACTATTTACTTCGTGTTAAGCGATTTCTTGTTAACAGGGGTTGATTGTAAAAGCTTTTGACTTAAATTTTAATCTTTAATAACTTAAGATGATTCAACATATCACGATTATTCTGACAGCCATTCACACCTTCATCCTCATTTTAAAAATAGTAAGACCTATTTTCTGTAGTTACCATTAAAGTAAAGTTCTGTAAAGAATTTGGTATGGCTTTGCAACTCAACTAAGTAAACTTCATTGATAATTTTCTATTGAATCAAAGAAAAGCGTACATTGCACATTTCAAGGAATACTTAGCTGTATATTTCACAAACGTTTGTACGAAAAAAATATAATTTAAAACACTTTATACATATTCGCAACAAATTTCATCTCGATTCGTTATCGATATCTTAATGGAAATGAGGTAAAGAAAATTAAACCTTATAAAACTTTAAATTTTTATTGTTTATTAACTTATGATGATTCAATACAGAACGATCATTCCGACGACATGCATAATTAATTAAAGAAGTATTGCTGAGAACAGGTTAAGATGGAATAAACTTTTTGAAGAAAACTAAGACCCACTCTGGGTTTTCGAGCCATTGATGATGACGATGATGTACTCCATGCAAGTTTTCAAAAACTCTCTCAGCTATTTGCAAAAATTTTACATTTATTTGAAATGTACAATAAAATTTATTTTAGGTTTAGCTTAGAAATAATTCTTACAAGAGCATTTTCTGCTAATAAATTCAAAAAGTCTTACTTTTTTATAGTTATTGGTATAGTTGACAGTCTTAAATACTCGTGCATGTGATCTTGCGATTTACCAATGTTGAATTATCATAATCATTAGCATCAAAATACATTAATTAAGAATCGAAAGTCTTTAAAATTATCAGCAAAAGTAGCCAACAAATGCTTTTTCTCAAGAGCCCATAACTTTTTACGACTTGCTCGAAATTATATTAAAAGGTTCTTCCTCATTCTAGAAGATAAACATGGACAAACATCCTTTTCTGTCAATAAACTATTTTTCAAAAATAATTTCAAGATGTTGTAGATAAAAATCGCTACTTTGTTGCAAAATCATGTTGAGTAGAATATCTTTAACTGAAAATTCTGGAAAGGAACACGAGTCAATACTCACACTCTTTTGAACTTAG
The DNA here is from genome assembly GCA_013235015.1 of Araneus ventricosus. Lineage (NCBI taxonomy): Eukaryota > Metazoa > Arthropoda > Arachnida > Araneae > Araneidae > Araneus > Araneus ventricosus. The sequence goes on from BGPR01011842.1 coordinate 7,555, forward strand.
CAGATATTTTTTTTCCAACATTAGTAAATAAATAACTCCCGACCTTCGGGTTGTAAACAAAAACTCGTCGAACAGGCAACACACAATCTTGATAAACTTATCGACCAGGTGGTTTTATGTTTACTTATAGTGATAGTGAAAATTTATCTGAGTACCCAAAACACAAGGTTTAAATTGATGTTAGATAGCTAAGCAGTAACAACCCAGTTTACAGTTTCATATAAAATACATTTCAGAAACTCACTGTTTTGAATATTGTGACTACTGTTCTACTTTTCCTGTAAAATAATACATAAAACATCTGCACATTTCAGATACTTCGTGAACCAGTTGTTGATTGCAGAACTATTGACACTTTACGATGACTACTTGTGAAGGAGCATCCGAATACTGTCCATCTTTACTCCTAACTCTATTCAAGTAAAACACTTTTACACGCCTTTTTTTTAAAATTGATTTCTGAAATGTTTGCAAACCTCATGTTTGCAAAAGTGGAAAAGAGATATGATATTTTGTACAGTTGTGTGTTCCTCAATGAGAATACAATTTTTATTACATTTTCAGAACCACTGGCTGCGCTACTAACCAACATTATTCATTAACTAGTAAACTGTGCGCTTTATCAAAGATACTAACTGCGTTCATTTAGTTGCTGGCTCCAAGTGAAACACAATAGTGAGACAGCTTCGCTTGAATATTCTCCAGGAAGGCAAACTACCCCAATATATTGGAACTAAGCCTGGCCCCTACTTCATATTCTACCTACCCAGATAGCACGCACATTTGCAGCAAGTGTGATTTTTTCTGGATACTATCTTGTCATGACAAACTTGACGCGACAAATTTGCAGCGAAACTCCTGCAAAGTCACATAGCATAATCGATCACCTCCTTGAAATGCAAATTTGCTGTGAAGCTGATATGGCACATTTTCACACCACGTCCTGGATACAGTTGTATATATCTGGTTTTGATTCTTTGTCTCTGTTTGAAGAAAAGTATCCGATTTTTAATAACATCTCCTAGACCGTCCTTCTTTTCATTAATTCAATAAATCAATGATAATTTGGAAAAACTAACTAGGTCTTTTTATAAAAAATATTACTTTTGAAAAATTCTCCATCCCAACTTTTACTAAATATAAAATTCGCACTTTAAAGAAAACTATATATCGCCTTTTGAATTTTTAACATTCATAAACACAATTAAAATTAAACCCAAAAAACAGTCAATTTTGTTGAAAAATAATAGCTTACTTCGTGTCCCATATTTTTAAAAGTAATTACTTTTGAACCCTAATTTTATTTTATTCCACTAGCAAAACGTAGTTATTAGCGAAAATCGCTCTCCCTTTGACTTTACACTACAACTCACCCCCGACTCCAGAGATAAAAATCTCCGGTTTGCAGTTTGGATGAGTGTGCGTAGAAACGTTATTGAACAAAAAAAAAGCTCTCTCTTTGACTTCAAAACATATTCTCACACAACTAAAAATTGTAAAAAATTAATTAAATCAAGAAGACAATTTAAAATAAAACGTGGAGATGCACGATACTTCGTATCAAGCCAAGCTGCTTTAGCGCAATCTATCTTCGGCGGTCGAGGTCTCGCTGATTTACTGGATAAGGTGACGGTTTAGGTAATTGAGTTGTCCGGTGTTCAAATCAAATGTTCGTATGCGTACTCTCTGTTTGCAATGAACTCGACACGACAAGTTCACTTCAAGTTTGTTGTATGGTGACTTCGAAGTTTGCGTTAACTTGCTGCAGTCTTGTTATGATTTTGCGGTCTTGTCGTGCTGAACATGCTGCGAGTTTGCAGACTTGCATAACAAGACTGCTGCAAACTAAAATTGCTGTATGGATAGGTGCACCAAGGTCCCATTGACCAACAGAAGGTGCCGCTTTTATCATGCGTCCCTTATTCAGTGATTTGGCCAGATGGGCTGGAGCAGCTAGATTAGAGACACCACAGAAAATTGATAGTTTCTTTGAGAAGGATAAAGTAATTTGGCTTTCAAACTCCTATTGAAAAATTTCTAAATTTGTTTCTGAAATAAATAGTTTAATCAGTTATGTTCGAGAAATGTTCTTGCGATTCGAATTAAGGAAGTTTGATGATCATAATTCTAATTCAATACATGATTGGGAAAAAAACATACGAAGATTATCATATTAAAAGGTAAATGATGAATGGAAAACCCTGGAAAAGTGACCGAATTTCGACGACTGTGGCCTAGAGGCACTGTAAATATTAAGTGTATCTACAGTAGAACCCCGCTAATCCAAACTAATTTGGACCGGTGCCTGTTCGGATTACAAAAAATTCGGATTACCCGAAATTCCGTTAAAAATAGAAATGAAAAAGATGTGTACTAAAAAAATGTAAGTTATAAGTACTTAGTACTACTATCTCTCGAATTCTTTTATTCAAAAGCAATAGAAAGAGAATATGTCTTCCATTTTCATTAGAATAATGGATGTGCTCCTGTATGAAGTGACCTTATCTTATGGCGAATTTCATTAGTTTCTTCAATGTGTAGAAAATGCATGCTAAAAAAGTACTTTTTTATTTTTAGTATGTATATTTAAATCTTTTCAGGTAATTTTTTCAATTACATATGATTTTCGAAAATGAAATCGGTTCGGATTAACCGGAATTTCGGATTAGCGGGGTTCTACTGTATTTCAATTATATTAAAGTAATCCAGTGTCCTGGACAAGAAGGAACAGAACTGAATTTTGACTATATGTCTCGAGTCTGTACGAATTCTTTCGTTTTTTATCTACAAGTAGAAAGCTTATATTAAAAATAGATCGAGATTTAATTTTAAAACATTTTAATTAAATAAGGATAATTAAAGAAAAAATCGATATAAGAGCGTAAACCCTACCTCCTAACTTCTTTCTTTATATAAACTAAAGTTACCCTAATTTTGGAGACGAGAGAAAGTGAAGATAGTTCTCTTAATAGTAGAAGTGGGCAGAATGAAGTTCTAAAACTGAAAAAGTGAGCAGATGTTCCAGCTTTGCCAGGACTGTCTCTATTTTTGATTCATTGTCCCAGAGTTAAAAAAATTCCGGACTTCAATTTAATGTCTCGGATCTCATTGTCCATTTACTTATAAGTAAACAGTTCGTATTTTTTAAAAACTAAGATTAAGTATATCTATTTTTAAAAATGACAGCTTCTAAAGAACAATTCCGCCCAACTTTTACTATGCAGAGAGTTTTTACACATTTTTAGAACGATTTTGGGCCGTATAATTAATGTTTAAAATGTAAAGACTAGTTTTTTAAATGTTCGATCTGATAGAATTTTTTCTGGACTATAAGTCTACATCGTGATTTCCATGATAGAAGGGCTTTTAGTAAAATTTCCAGAGATATTGATTTCCATTCCTCTTGCACTACATTCCAGAGTCCATCAATCGTGATGGGTTTGTGCTTAGAAAGAGCTCTTTTCAAAAGACCAAAGGCATAATAATCCATAGGTGAGACGTCAGAGGACTTCGTAGGAATATGTTGAAAAGGTATAGATGCAATGCATGTATCAGTCTTCATTTTTTCGAGGAATGCAATGGTACTTTTCGAAATATGACTTGTATTGTATAACAACGGATTCGGAAACCCTCCGCGCTTTTGCCCATGCGCCGGACAGAGTTATTTTCATCAAAATAGGGGGAAGGTGAAGAATGAAAGGGTGATGTTTACATTTTACTGAGCGTGATCTAACGAAGAACTCCGTAAATGCGCTCATATGACTCATTGCCTGACACCCCTTTCCGGTGTAAAATCGTTCAAAAGTGGTAGTCGCGGAATCTGTTGCTGCACGAGAACTATGACCGCCAAAATGTCTAGTTTACGGCGGTCGCTATAAAAACAGGTTATCGTAGGAAGAATCCACTTCTAGTAGGTAGAAGTTCATTCAAATGTGCTACATTGGCGTGGGGCCATACATAGCCAAATGGGCTATGTATGGTAACCGAGAAGACGAATGGTCAACTACTCTTTTTACCACCACAAACTGGCGCCAAGAATAAAATAAAACTCCGACATTCGTCGGATTCCCCCTATTCAAAATGGATCTTCCCTAGCATAACCAGTTGCTATAGCGACCGCCGTAAACTAGACATCTTGGCGGCCACAGTTCTTGTGGCGGACAAATAATAGGTTTGTTTTGATGAAATTTAACTCATTGAAAGTCATTGGGATATAGAAATGAAATTTCTTTTGTAAATATCGGACGTAAAACTTTCTCTTGATAGTTCGTTGGGTTGATTTTAACATTTTTTTCCACTCTTCTTATTTTTAATTTCCCATTGTAGGAGAACCCTGCGACAATCATAAACCCCTTACTGAAACTTTCTTAAAATTGACGGAACCAGGTTTATATATTTTTCTCTTCGTTTTCGATAGTAAATAGACGTATTTAATTTGCAGTCATTTAGGTAAACCCATGCTTCATCAAAGTCACAATGTATTTCCATTTATCTCCTGTTAAATAGTTTTCATACAGGGTTTTACAAACTGTTCTGCTTTCAGCCACATGCCTCGACAAAAGCTGGTGAACATTATTTTTTAAGCTTTTTTTAAGATGTAAATCTTGGCTTATTATTTTATTTATTGTTGAGACAGATGTTTTTGCAATTGATTTCTGCGTCGGCGGATTTTCTCTTGTTACCAGCGATTTCACTTAAGAAATATTTGAAACAGTTCGTACCTTTTTCGGATATTCGTTTGGAGTCTTCTTTCCATGTCTAAGTAATGATTGACGATTTTTCGCTTTCCGATTAATAATGCTGCTTATTTTCCACTTAGAAATTATAATACCATGCATTTCACAACGTTTTTGAATTATGGAATAGGAAATTTTTCTTCGGAAAGCGCAAAAACTTATGCTTCAATCCACAGCTTGTTTACATGCGACATTTTGAAAGAAGAATAAATTTAAAAGTAGCAGACGATATTTCTCATTTCAAATAATAAACTGTTGAGAGAAATTTTTATTCCAAAACATTTGCTTTTTTTAAAATTCTTTATCGAAATCGTTTTAAAAATGTGTAAATACCCTCTGTACATAGCGTATGGTTTTCAAAATTAGTTTTAAACACCTTTTAGAAGGCGTTTCCTTTCATATAATCGCGTGCAACAAAATAGCAAGAGTGTGAATAATTAATGTGAATATTTTAATAGATGAATAGAATAGAATACTTCGAGCGATGAAGCAAAAAAAAGTATAATGCTAAAAGTAGCAGACGATATTTCTCATTTAAAATAATAAGCTATTTGCTACAAATTTTTATTCAAAAACATTTTTTTTTATTCTTTATAGAAATCCTTCTAAAAATGTTTAAATACTCTCTGTACATAGCGTATGGTTTTCAAAATTAGTTTTAAACACTTTTTAGAAGGCTTTTCCTTTTATATAATCGCGTGCAACAAAATAGCAAGAGCGTGAATAATTAATGTGAATATTTTAATAGATGAATAGAATAGAATACTTCGTGCGATGAAGCAAAAAAAGATAATGCTTGATTCATCAGTTTATTACAAAAATATTTCAAAACATACGATACTTTATTAACAATATAATGCTTCTAGGCAGCATTCTATCTGTAAATTGCGGATATAAAAATCGTTACGCACAGAATGCTATAGCTGATGCGATCAAGCCAGACTAATTAAACCTAAAATATTTTCATGCTGCGATGTTTAGGACTAGAAATTCGAATATCTTTCCTTTATTTATTTATTTATTTATTTATTTGTTGGATTTTATCCAATACCCCCAGCCCGCCTCTGGGTTAAACGCCAAAGTCTTAAGCGGGGTTTACACGCGAACAGTAAAACCGACAGTAGGATGTCGCTGTCAAGTTCGGGCAGAGACTTGCCGTGGCCCGGTTAAAACTTTTATGATTCTGCGCATGCGTCATCTCTTACTGTCAGTTTTACTGTTCGCGTGTAAACCCCGCTTTAGAGTAACCGGGGTGGTCGAGTGGTAAAATATCGGCTTCGAGGCGGGAGACTGCAGTTTCGGAACCCGATTCTGCTGAAGACCCGTCGTGTATGAGAACCCGGTGGAAGCCAATTCCGACGCCTTGGACCAAACGTCCTCCCGCTAGTGTGGAGAGGAAGTTTGGAGAAGGGCGATCCAGCTCAGGTGTCGTCCTCTTCGTCCGACGACTGTTCTAAATTACGAGGTCCGTCCCAAAATAGTCCTTGTGTAGCCTCAAAGCGGGGTGGACGTAACTAAACTAAACTTAGGCAGGGTCCTATAGCCTTTTCTATTGAAGTTAGGAAAAATCGGGTGCTTCGCGTCACATATTTATTAACTTTTATATTGTTATCGAACTTGTTATCCACTTTTAATAGAAACTAACACTTCACTCTTCTGCGCGAAGAAAAGATATGCTTAGGAACTCGCTTAAGATATTTTATTTGCTGCAAAATAATACCTAGTTTTAAATGCTTTTATTTCATCTCGGCAACCACTTCAAACTTCCAGCCCGTGTGAAGTGCAGTTAGATAAAGAAACAGGATAAATATTTCTGGGTATTTTTTCCTTCTCTCTACCCAAAGCGATAAGCAACTGACAGCAATCCGATACCGAAGTGCTGAAAGGAACGTTTTGCAGCAATTTTAAGTCACGTAACGGCTCTTTTTCCCAAAAAAGTCCTCTCCGAAATGTGATGGCAAATGAAACGTGCGATAAAGGAGCCACAGTCCTTACATAATGAGCTAGTATTTCAGACTAAAAAGATATTCTAGCACGTGTTGTCAGTATACGATGATAGGTGTGAGATAAAATAGTTCATTCATAGAATTACATTAATAAATGAAATTGTGAACATGCTGAAATGCATCAACAAAAACTCGTGAACAAAGCAGACGCTGAAATTCCTGCCCGGTATAAATCTTTAACGAAAGTGAAAAAAATGTGCTTTTAAACATTATATCTTCCCATCTCTAGTAAATTACTAATAATAAAAATTGAAGAGTATTGAGAAATACGGCTTTATTTTGGTATGCTAAAAAGTGAAAAATAAATTTTTGTATCAAAAATATTGTGATCAGAACAAAATAAATAAATGAATAAAATAAAATATAAACTTTGGGCACTGGAAAAAATAGTTTCAGTAAATTGCAATTTTTATCTCATTTCTGAAGTAGTTTTAATTTTTTAATGTACGTTTGGGTTAATTTTAGTCACGAACAAACGCGTGCTTTTAAAACTTTTATTATTTTACTTTTTAGTCAATATATTTCACAATTCATTGTTATAAATGTCCTCGAGTCTTGTAATAATTTTTTCTCAAATTCACAACCAGAAGGGGGGCCTCTCACATGGAATCAAAATTTAATTAGAATTAATAGATAAGCTGATAATCAAAATCTGAAAAGGTTAAAATGCTGTATGTCATCGAAAACACAAAACTGCGCTAAATGTCAGAACTCTAGCACATCAGGTAATGACAGCAAAATTGGTTGAAATTTTCTTTAAAATCATGAAACAAGTCAAGTTAAATAATAAATTTAACAAGAATAATTTTTGAATACACGTTTTTATTAGTTAACTAAAAAATACAATTTTTTATTTTAATTATAATGAACTTTTTACTCTTTTATTTATTATTCATAGTTATAAATATTATGGAATTTTGAAATTAATTTTTTTCTCAAAAATCCACTACCAGATGGCGTCGCTGTTGATGAAATAAAAATTTGATTAAATTAATCGATTAACTGATAATTATGTTCTGAAAATATTAAAATATCGTATGGACGAGTTTTGTGTTTTGTTTATTTGAGGTAAAGTAGGTTTTCCGCAGGGCCAATCAATTTCCGTTGATAATGGGATTCTTCAAAATCTCAACACTCTGTTTGAAGATATTAGTTAATGTTTAAAGTGGAGCTTTTTAATGTTATGCCTTAAGAATACTTTGAAGATATTAAATTTAATATTTCTATTGTTGTAGCGCTCAATGTTTACTTTAAATAAGAGCCTAATTTTGTGGAAATTTTGCCATAATTATTCTCTATCGCTCTTTTTGGCGACTTCCAAAGTTTGTTTGGCGGTTAAATTTTTAACCATACGATTTAGATAACCACTAACGTTTAAATTTTTAACCAAACGATTGAGCTAATTCCAATAGTTCCATTTAGAATTTAAATGATTTAAGAACTTTTTTTAGCCGATTTAAAAAGAAAGGATTACACAAACTCAAAGAATCCGGAATTCAACGCTTTGTGTACTGAAAAAGGAACTGATTCGAACTTGGCGCCTGATATAGTTTCCAAATGGATTTGGCGATTGCTTAAATCGGAGGGTTACCGGAAAACGGTCTGTGAATCCAAAATAAACAAACCAGAAAGCTCGTTCATTGTCATCAAGACCATAATAATCTATATCATAAAAAACGCTTATGCGTGGCGAAAAAAGGACCTTTATTTCTTTCTCCCCGTTGGCAACGATCAGTTTGTTTACAAATCTCAATCCTGACGCCGAGATTCTTGAATTGGTTTGAAGTCGGAAACAATGAAATTTTTTTTTGAGTTTAGATTGTTTGAATTAAACAAGTATCATTGAATGTCCTTTTTAGCTAAAAGTTTCTGAAAAATTGGTTTATTCATCTCTCGACAGCTCAAATTTTCTGGGGAAAATAGTGGAGTGAGTGTGTTTACATGTGCGGAAGTAACATTTCGTTTAAAAAAGTGCATGTTTAAGATTTTGCTGGGAAAAACGATGCATGAAAATTTTGAAAAAGGCTATCTAATCAATTTTAAAATGATAAGGGTAGATAATTATTATGGGTTTTAATTTTGAATAGTTAATATGAACATGTTTCAAACCACTATTTTCTTTAAACTATCCTTTTTTTAGCTAGAAGGTTGCAAGATGGGTTACATCATTCTGCGACAACTAGAATTTTCTGAGATTTAAAACACTATATCTTTCTTGACTATATAATTATTGGAATAAGCATGTATACAAGTGGGGAAGCTTTCTGTGTAATATTTAAATGAAAAGTGGGAATGTTTAAAATTTTGTTGTAAGAAACGATGATTTTGGAATTTTTGAAAAAAGCTCTCTTATCAATTATAAAAGGCTAAAAGTAAATAATTATTATGAGTTTTAATTTTGAATAGTTAATATGAACATGTGTCAAGCCACTATTTTCTTTAAAATGTCCTTTTTTAGCTAAAAGGTTGTGAGATGGGTTACGTCATTCTACGACGACTAGAATTTTCTGAGATTTAAAACACAAATGACTATACTGAGAAAAACACTATATCTTTTTTTACTAAATAATTATTGGTATAAGCATGTATACATGTGGGGAAGCTTTTCTGAACTATATTTTATTGTATATAGGACATGTTTGAAATGTTGGTGGCAAAAGCAATATTTTTTTTTTAAAAAATTAAAAATTTGGAAAAAGGCTATCTTATCAGTTTTAAACTTAAAATTGTGTTGGAACTAAGTTATGTTGAAATAAACTGATGAAGAAATAGTCAAAAGTGTATGCCGAGAAGTTTTAACTGACTGATTTCTGGTTGATGAAAATAATTTTGATTTTTAATCATCTTTGAGTTATAAATATTAATATTCAAATTTCTTTCTAATATTTAAAAATATATTTGTACTACCAGAAGATTTTAATTGTAGAAACTGATGAAAAATAATTTAAGAAGTTCATGCAATTTCAAATAATTTAAATTTACTTTTAGTAATTAAAGTACTTATAATTTCCTAATACTATCAAAAACACATAACTGTATGGCGAGCGAAGTGAGCTGGGATCAAACAGTGATCCCGAAAGAATCACAACGTGATTCTTGGAGGCTGGCGAACGGAACAAGCAGGGGGTGTAATATATATATAAAGATTTTACAACAACTGTGCTAGGACACGCAGTGTCTTCATTGTAGCGAGCGAAGCGAACAGGGTTTGCGTAGCAAACCCCGGAGGGTTGCGACGCAATCTTCCTGGGGTTGGCAAGCCCCCTCGTGTAGAAAATTTCAAAACTCTATCATATCAGTAAGTAAGTGAAAAATCGATTTTAAAAATTACATCGTTGCAAACATGAAACAAGTTAAATAAAAACACATGCGAAAATGCTTAAAAACGACTCTTAATAATTGGTTAAAGAAAATTTTATTGTAAAAAGTCTGAGTATCATAACAATTAGTAACAACTTAACTACAAAAACAAACAGTAAATGTTTCGTAATTTAAAATCTATAAAATTTAACTTACATATGATATCTAGTGAGTATAGTTTCAAATCATCATTCATTCTCAAAGATAGTAACATTTCTTGACTTCGCATCATCTGCATTAAAAATCCTGCCTCAACATTTAAGTGAATTAAAACGTAGCATGTCACATTCTTAAAACTCAACAGTTTATAAAAGATATTTCATCAGGAAGAAAAGTATAATTTCATTTTGATTAGTTACTTCTATAAAAATAGATATAAATATGAAACTAAGAAACTTATTACAATGACAAAATTTTGTGAAATTTTATAACATAAAAATTATTAAAAGAAGGCACAAAAAGTTTCTCCTCAAAAATTATGCCAAACGATTAAAAAGCAGGAAAAACAAAATAGAACTATTTTTTGAAAAATGAATAGGTACTAATAATATAAAATACTTTGGGTTAAATGACATTTTCTGTTAAATATTTTATAGCTTTTAGATCAAATTACTTTTTTTGTTAAGTAAAACCATGTTTTCTCATTTAATGACTAGTAGTACTGAATAAGTTTTCATTTTGCATCCAACTTCTTCCATTCAGCTAATCAAAGCGTTTTTCCTACATTTTGATTTCGATATTTTTTTCCTAATAGTTCATTATTGACGAAAATATAAAATCACAACAAACTATAGAATCTTTATTTCATTTTAAAAACTACTATCTGATTCATTTTGGTATCATGTGTTGCTTATAAATTATTAAAAAGTGTTTTATTGGGATATTTAAAAATTGTGATATTCTAAGCAGCGTTTCATGAGCATAGCTGATTTGGGAACTGTTGTTACGTAGACTATAGGAGCATATCTTATTTTCAGATACAAAAACAATTAAACCACATTTATCGATATAGCTTAGTTGTAAGGTAGAATGAAAAAGATTTTAAAATACCTAAATGAATAATAAAGGTTATTCTTATTTATATAATGCACAACTGCTAAATAAGTTTGCATGACTTGAAATTCCTCAACATGAAAAAAGATATTTGCTCTTATGATGACTAGAAATTAGAAATAAATATACTAATATCATAAATATCTCATTTAATATTTGAACTTTCCTGACTTACAAATTAAAACATCGTTTATGCAGGATGATTCAAAATTAAATTTTCAAACTCTTAGAGGAGGTAGAAAACACAAAAACAAACCAACTTATTACAAACAAAAACTAATGTATTAATACTAGTTAGCTTATTATTACTGTGAAAAAGACAACCCAGAAATTGAAATTCCAACGATCAAATGCTTATCAGCCTTGGGAACTGATATGTCGCATTAATCCGAATTTAAAGGCGCCAACCCTCTGCGAAAGCCAGTTATTGGCATAAACAAATAGTATGGGAGTAAATCTCCAAAATATTTCAAGATAAGAAACGAGAAAATATAACTAAATGCTTATCAATCCATAGTCTTAGCTATTGTAATGACATGAGCTATATACAAAATATAGTTCCGCATTTAAAGTGAAAATATTATTACTAAATTAGGTTATAGATACTATACTAAACATCATTAAAAAATCAAATTAAATTATAAATTTAAATTAAACTCATTATAATAATATATATTAATATGGAAATACATTTAAAATTAAATGATGCAATCTTATTCTAAATCTAGTGGCGCCATCTACCTATGTATTGAAATACTAAAATCTTTGTGAATTCCAAATATGATCACTTCAAAATGAATAAATCTAAAAGACTATTAATTTAAAGGTGTTAAAGATTTTTTATTAGCATAAGCAAACATGAAAATAATAGGAAATTCATATCTCAAAGCATTTTCAATAAATGTATCAATATATGATCTCTGTTTTATTATATATATTTTAAAAATGGAATAAAATATAAAATCAAATATATTATAATGTTATTAATTAGTCATCGAGTCATTAGACTCTTAAGCTAACCTAAGCCCTGAACATTATTAATAAAAATTTCTTTGCATTGATGGATGGTGTGTGGGGGGACGGAGCATATGACAGTAAGGGGTACATGAAAATAAGAAGAGGGAAAAAAGGTTGGGAACCCCTGCTTTAGCTCATCTGGTCAGCATTTCCGGTTATGCATTTCTATGTTATTCTGGCTTGTTTTCGCTTTCTACCTTCTCTAGTATTTTGCACACTGAATTTTGAATCACCCTGTAGTTATGGAAATTAAAGTTTCTCGTTTTAAACGCTTGCTTAACATTTCAAAAAAAAAACTAGTGGTGAAATTTCAAAACTCTCGGTATACATTCAGGATTTTTAATATAAATTTTGCATTATTAGTTTGCATAATTGGGAAATATAATGATGGATTCTCTTTTACAAAGTAATAAGAAACTGCAATGACATCTTAGCAAAATAATTTATTTTAAAAGTTAGGCATACATTAGAGATAACATCTACCCATTACCAAAAACGTTTATATTCATTTTATCCGAATAACAGAAAAGAGGGGTTATTTTACACAATGACTAGACACAACTCTAATGTTAAATATGCTTTACCCTTCCAGGTAAACTCGCTCTATACATGCGTATATGTATCACTGTACATTTATTCAACCTTTCGAGAATTTTCCTGTGTCATTATTCCTTCACGTTGACGCTTTTGCTTATTTTTAATACAGACCACCTACTTTTCGATGAAATGAAATATATATAGAATTTTTGTTATTATTTTAGATGAATACCGTTATCAGCACATATTATTATATATTTTTATTATTTTAGATGCTCATATCATTATTATTTTAGATCCACATGCCACTACATATCAATACTATTTTAGATTCACGTGTCATTACATGTCATTATTTTTTAGATCCACGTGTCATCACATATCGTTATTACTTTAGCTACATATACCATTATCAGCAGATATCATTATTATTTTAGCTGCATATATAATTACGTTCTAACCATTTAAATATCACATATACCTATCATAAATTACTTATAAACTATACATAAATGGCATTCAATCTGATGAAAACGTCAAAATCCATAGAAAACATCACACGCATAGTTTTTTTCAAAAAGCACCATTTACTGTGTCATTTGTCGGCAGTTGTATGAAAACATCTCGGTTCGGCAGTGAATCGCTGAGCGTCGAACTGTTCGCTTCATGGACGGAATTCGCTCTTTTCTTCAAACTGTAAGCTCTAAACCAAATGGCATGATGTGAGGTGCGAAAAATTTGCAACAAATAGTTAAATAATTTTGCAAGTTAAAATTTCTTAAGTTTTTATACCATGTTCACAAATTTCACACACTTTTGTATCGCTCCTTCTTCAATTAAGCATTCTCAACATTTCTGGCAAGAACTCAGCTTCTAATTTCTTCGAGATCCTTCTTATATTATCCAGGGTTCCTTAACCTCTTCAAGGAGACTGACACATATGTATACGTTTAACTTGCTTTAAATTCGAATTATTCTAACTGAAACAAAATTAAAATCTGTTGGATAAAAAGTCGGAAAAATAAAGTCAATTTTTTCTACAGCACTGGTTTGAAACGAAATAAAATTGCTTTGTATTATTACTCGTATTTTTAAAAATTGGTCCCTGCAGAGGTTAACTATTGACATACATATGATGATTTTATATTATTTTAAATTATTGTAGTACACCTTTGACAGAATAGAATTTCTTTTTACTGATTTCTCCACGATAGGATTCTTTTAATACTGAAAAAATACCTCGAAACAGTATTCTCGGTGGCAGTTTGCAACATTCGATTTCTCTGTCCTGAACATTCGAATATTCAAGTCTGGATTCATTAGATGTGAATTTTCTTCAATGGTGTTGATATACAAATCCTAACAAGGCATCATTTCTTCTTTTTGTATGTATTTTCTATTATTCTGAGCAGACCCATCGATTTTTCTACTATTGTCATTCCCCCCATGGGTATTCAGTGTTTTAAGAAACTGTTCCAAAGAGTCTCAATTGTCCAAACCAAGCATCCCTCACCATCTAAGTCACGCCATACCACTCTTTTAATTCAACAGCAGAAGTCTTTCACCCCATTTAAAAACCTAAAGTTCATGAAGGCACGAGTTTGTCCTAATTCAAGAGTCATCCTGTCACCGCAGGCGGGAGTGATGCACGGAACTGAAAGGTGGCAGCGTCTCCGTGATGGTAGAGGCAGCGTCCTCCGAGTATTTCGGACGCTGGTCCTTCCTGGTCAGCAACAGGCAGGTGCCACAGGCAGCCAGCAGGCCGATTTGGAGGAAGAGGGCACCTAGAGACGAGACGACGACGACCGTTTTCGTCGTGCACACCAGCTCGTCGGAGTCTTCCATTTCACGTTCGTCTGTGGAGAAGAACAGATCGATATAAATAAAATGGGTAAGAAAATGTTAATTTATGTAGAAATACTGAAAAGGATCATTAATTCTAATAAAAGAAGAAAATACATATGAATCCGATCCTTTTCTCTTAAATGTTGGCTAGGTAACTTAATAGATGATCTTTGTCTAACGGCAGTCTGTTCAGTCAAACCGACCACAACTTGAAACCCAAATTTCAAATTTTGGAATCCTATTAGGTTAAGGGATTACACCGTCCAAGTCTACTAAGGGAACTTCCGTTGAGATAAGAATAAGAAGAAGAATGAATAAACCTTGATAATTTCTCAGGTGCTTTTCTACGCCAGGTTTTTCAGGTGCTATTATTCCGAACAATTTCAAAGAAAACATCGTACATATGTACCAGCTAAAAAAAACATAATAAAGGCGCAGTTCGGGTCCGCGCCGTAGATTTTTCGTCAAAACGTCGGGATAAAATCATAAATCATATTCAAAAAACATGCGGAGTTTGAAATTTTCAATTTAATGCCGATTTTTACTTATATTCTGATAAATATTTTTATTCTCTTACTTTGGGTCTTAGTAATGCTCCTCAATCTTTTTAAAATGACACCAGAGTCAACTTTCTAGCTAAACGCGTTTCCACGCTACACTTTTATAACCTTACATCAAACTAATTCATAACAATCACGCGCATGCGCCTACACTGGTACGGTGACATCACAGGCAAAACAAATACTATGCGACAAACTCTTACAGATATGAGCTATCCGTTGTGGGGTCAACCATTCTTTTCGCATTATTAGTCTCGTAGTTGTTAGCGATTGAAATCTGACGGTGTTTTGTCACACAAGAAAGTACGACCGACTATCACTGTAACTAGCGGAAATACGTTTTCACGTCAAAGGAATACTTTGAAGCAGACCCTAAAAAAGAATCTCTGCAGGACCCTCTTATCCAGTGGGCAAATTGGGCTGTAGCCCAGGGGCGCCGTTGATCCAAAGACGTCTTAGAATTTGATACACTGACTTCATTTTAATTTTGAAAAAAGTTATTTAATTATAATTTTAAATATGTTAAATTAAAGATATTTTTAGGGATTTTTATCTAGACAGCCATCTATTTTGTAATGTTACACAAACATGTATATTATTTCAAAAAAAATATTCCTTCAGAGACAATCAGTGAGAAAATCCTAAGATATGCTTCCGATAAAACTTACTAACATTATACGCTTGCAAAATCCTATTCTGAAAAGGTTTCAATTTGCAAAATCCTATTCTGAAAAGGTTTCCATTTGCAAAATCCTATTCTGAAAAGGTTCCCATTTGCAAAATCCTATTCTGAAAAGATTCCCATTTGCAAAATTGTAAGCCGTTCATCGGAGCAGGTGACTCATTTTTATTTCTTTTTTTTTCTTCTCAATTATTTTATTAGGTAGGTATTTTCGTTGGAACAAAGTCTTTTCAATATCTAGTTTACTTTTGAATAACTAGTTCAAATAACTCTAGCCCAGACGGCCCTAAACCTCTGGGATGATAATTTCGAGTTCATACAGCGCATTGGCTCATGTGTGCTGTTCTATTGAAGAGCTTTCAAATTAAACTCTACCCAGGTGGTGAAAAGTGAGTAAATCCAAAAAGCAATTACATCGAAAAATGGCTGAGAAATATGCTTGAATTTTGCCTTTTTTCTAATTAATTCTAATAATTCTTTGCCTAATTTCTATTTTATATACTCTTACTTGAATTAAAGTGTATTTCAATATTGGAACAAAGTATCTAAATTACAAAACAGAAAATAGTTGTCTCTGTGTGTCTTGTGACAAGACAGATAGAGAATTCTTCCAGAACGATAAATAGTATCGACAAGAAATTTTCACATACCATTCCGCGTTCCACTTCCAGGACAACTGTGCTCTTTTCAACTTTCAAAAGTAATTATTTTTCAAGATATTTAATTGAGTAAAGGAAAGTATTATGTCAAATTCCTAAATGAAAATAATTATTTTAAAGAACTTAAAATAACGAGTCAAATAATTGTATTTCTAGTGTCTTCCGGCCACAGAAAGACCCACCCAGAAGAAAAATATTTTGGATCATAGCAATAAAAATCAAGATTTGAACGAACTTAAAAACGATACTAAAAATTATGCGCACAGCCAAATCTTCAAATAAATTTGTAATAACATGATTGATAAAATCAATTATAATGAATAAAAAATGAGTTTGAATCTACCTTAGATGAAGCTGGGTTAAAAAGCTAATATCTTCATAATTAATCCCAATTCTCTTAAGGGGACATACAACTGTTAAACCTCGAAAATTTTCGATATTATGAAAAATATATATATATATTATTCCCCAGTGTTTTCTGAACAATTTAAAAAATTCCCATAATTGTGGAAGTTATGACGGAAAATGTACCAGTTGTTCAACGTAAATATTGAAAATGGCCATATCTTTAAACCGCTATATCTCAAAATGTGTTTTTTTTATATTGCGCGCACAATATCTCAAGAACTATTGAATATTTTTACATAAAATTTTTACTGAACATGTATTCTGCTCTGTTCTATAAATTGAACCACTATTTTTGCACGTATTTTCTTCAAAGAAGTTTTTTTGGGGGAGGGGGGTAAGAAAAGTTGAAATTTTAACTATTTTTAACATTTTATTTTAAATTGGTATATAACGTACAAATTAAATTTAAATGTTAATAAATCGAGCTTCAGTATCTTAAACAGTCTGTTTCGATTACTTAAATACCCAAAATATTGTGTTTAGACCAATTTTTTATCCTTAATCATGCGCGCAAGGTGACTATCTCATTTTTTTCCTCCAAAAATTGCACCCCTATTTATTACTCTCTCAAACAAATACAACCAATATAAAGGCTTGAATGTGTGTGTATTATACAGGGTGTCCAACAAAGGACTCCCTCATTTTAAAATTAAATAACTCGGCAACGGAGATCGATAGAAGAACGAAACCAGTGATATGCTTAGTCTGAAAGCCGTAAAAATCTGATACAAAAGTTTCAAAATTAGTTATAAATGTTGCCGACAGGTGGCGCTGCAGGTTGTAATAGCTATTCAGAATCCGATAAGAAATCTATAAACTGTCCTTGGCAAGCACGAAAAATGCCTAATTTGAATCGATTGTGATGTGATTGCAACGATTACTTGCAAATGACAGTTTATAGCTTTCTTCTCGAAATCTGAACTGTGATTACAACGTACAGCGCCACCTGTCGGCAACATTTATAACTAATTTTGAAACTTTTGCATCAGATTTTTACGGCTTTCAGACTAAGCATATCACAGGTTTCGTTCTTCTATCGATCTCCGTTGCCGAGTTATTTAATTTTAAAATGAGGGAGTCCTTTGTTGGACACCCTGTAAGAGAAAGAACATATATTTTTCTAGAAAATAAAGGGAGTTTGTGAATTGTATTGTTTCAGAGAGATAATGTATCGAATTTGACAGTCCCCTCCATTTTTTCGAGTTTTAAGAGTCGTAAGTCCCCTTAAAAACTTTACATTTGGACCTTTGACTGCTTTGATTATATAGAAGTCGCGAACTTACCTATGTACTTGTCGGACGGTCCAGTGTTGTTGCCAAAGGAGGAGCCCTCCACGACGATGGCAGCAACCAGAGGGTAGTCGGGAACGATGGGAATTTCGTTGTCTCCGCTGTCCTCCCTCTTCCTCCTCTTGCCCCAGGACTGGGTTCCGCCTGGGCAGACGACCGGGTTGCACTCCTCCAGACAGAAGTGGACGTTCACCTGGAAGCGGACGACAGGGTCCTCGGAAAACTTGAAGGCCTGGAAGCGGGACTGCAGGGACTTGCTGCCAGGGATCTTGTCGAAGGGAGGGAAGATCCTAGGGTCACTGGCACAGCTGGGAAAAGTAAAATTTATGTTTCAATCAAGTGACCAAACATCCAGGGTTTCAACTCTTCAAAGAGAATATACAGGGTGTCCACACTTATCGTGGTCCAATAGCCAATTTCTAATAGATAGACATATCGTTCCAATTGGGAAAATGCTTTAAATGAAGGGAATAATTATAATATATGTTTTTTGAGTCAATAAATATATTCATGAAAAAGTTACGAATTCTAACTTTTTATGCGGTCTCCCGATCCTATCAGTCATATTTAGTAAAATGTTTTCGATACTCTAATATTTTAAGCAAAAAAGTCCCAATCTTCTACGACTTAAATTGAGCGAGTTATGGAGCTTCGAATGTCACTGACTTAGACCACTTTACACCATTTCAATAGCCGTCTTGAACACGATCCACCAATCAATGCACAGCACTTGGTCGACGAGGCCATTGATTGGTTAAAAATCATGAAATTCGAAGCTCGAACTCGCTCAGTTTTAGTCGCAGAAGAGTGGGACTTTTCTTTGTTTAAAATGTTAGAATGCCAAAAATATTTTACTAAATATGACTGATATGACCGGGGGACCGTATACAAAGTTAGAATTCTTAACTTTTTCATGAATATATTTATTCACTTTAAAAACATATATTATAATTCTTCCCTTCATTTCAAGCATTTTTCCAATTGGAACTATATATCTATCTCTAACGGTTTAGAAATTAGCTATTGGACCACGATAAGTGCGGACACCCTGTATTGCAATCGTCAAGAAATTCGACCTCGAGAATTATATGAATTTCGTATTTTAGACCTCAACGAGTCCATGAAAGCATTTTTAGAATTATGTCTCTCTTTCTCTGAACACAACAACTGAAAATCAGAACTAGCTAAACTAATGTAATTAGATCGCTATCTTAATATTAAAATTGTAGCTGTCTATCAGATCTATGAAGAATTCCCTAAATGGGAAATCTACCTGTCTGTCTCCGTGTCCATATGAATGTGATAACTCAGAAACACAACATTTTTAGTGGTCTATACACGAGTTTTATATATAGTTAGTGGTCTATACGTAAAATGTATAGTTATTGCCTAATTTTGGATTAAATCCGTCAAAGGGTAGCTATCCGTTTGCTTTGTCTGTTCATGTTTACGTGACTAGGACAGATCAAAAACTAATAAATATTTTATACGCATATAATAAAATTTGGCTTGTTTCCTTGACACCAAAATGTATATTTATAGCTAATAATAAAATTTGGCTTGTTTCCTTGACACCAAAATGTATATGTATAGCTAATAATAAAATTTGGCTTG
>BGPR01011842.1:27330-40814 GCA_013235015.1 Araneus ventricosus
CTTGACACCAAAATGTATATGTATAGCTAATAATAAAATTTGGCTTGTTTTCTTGACACCAAAATGTATATGTATAGCTAATAATAAAATTTGGCTTGTTTTCTTGACACCAAAATGTATATGTATAGCTAATTTTTGGATCAATCATTCAAGAGAAGAACGTCGCATTCATATTCGATTATCTTTGCTAAATTACAGAGCTGAACACAAAACGTGTCTTATTGAAAATATGTACACGAGAGAATCCAGGAGAGCACTCCATCTGGTTATTCTTACATCTGTTGTAATTATTGGGAAGAAAATGTATACAGATAATACTTGTTATTTTCTAAATCTCTTTGCCGGTTGGCAAACAACGAGGAAGTTATACTAATGATGTTTATAGCACTATATTAAAATTCGGATAGATTTTGATAGGTGTAGAATTAAATAAAATGATGCTTCCCTTTTCTTTCAACAAGAATTTTATTTTTTAAAGATTTACTTTCACAAATTGGATTGCAGTTGGAAAATGTGTTTAAACTATTCAATGATTACGGAATTTTAATGTCCTTGAAAAAATTATTTCTCATATCAGTATAAAATTTCATTCCAGTTTGTAATTCGAAGTCTCTATTCGCATCTGTTCAAAATTTGATTTGCAGATTCTGTTATTGAAATAAAAGTTATTTGCTACTAACCCTTCTGAATCAATAAGCTGAATCATTTGATCACCTCGACCATTTTTGGCAGTCATATCACGTGCGAAGATACCAAATACACCTGAAAGGGAGAAAAGTTCACATAAAAACTTTCCCAAATCATAAAACATCACACTTTTAATCTACATATTTCTATTTTGAGACTATGTCGCTAAATAGGGAGAGTCACCGGATTTTTCAACCGGTATCAAAACTTCAATTCTATCTAATATTTGGATGCAAAATGGGCAAATTATGTAGTAACAATGCAAATGATGCAATGCAAATTATCAACCTCCTATAATGATGTATACATCATTATTAAGAGGATGGTTACGGTTAGAGAACAAGTATTTAGATTTAAATATCAATGAATTATTTTAACAGAAATCAAAATGTCCTTACACTGTTGGAGTAATAAGAAAATTATGTTATATCCTCAGGCTCAGTTATATCCTCGTTTGTCGTTTGGCTACATCTTAGTTTAATAATTTTTCTAAACAGTTTAATTATAAATTTAGATGAACTTTTTATTGTTGTTGTTGTGGCCCAAAAGTTACCTAGATTGAACCACAAACAATTGCCTAAATTTTCTTGTTTTAAATTAATAGAATTACTATCTTGAACTATAGAAATATCTCAGAAAGAATCTATCACCAACAGCAGCTTCATAAATTGTAAATGTTACAATCCAAACCAAAAAAAGGAATCGTAAAAGTACACTAAAGCCATCAAATTTCGGATCAAAAGGAACAAAACTCATGCGTATCACTTGTACCATTTGTGAAGAAACAAAAAAAGAAGAAGAGGTGATACAGGGCAAAAAATGCCGTACTTGGGTGCATGCAATTGCGGTGTTGTGAATTTTAGGTAACCAGTGGTCCAACCAAAGAAGTCAGTTTTCTTAATTTGACCTATGACACAGTTTTTAAGCTTTTTTTTCTTACTTTAAAGTGTATTTCATAAAAAGTTAATTACATTTTTCCGAAGATAAATGAACTACAAAAAAAATTCTATTATTTGTTTTTATTGAAATTATTTTTCTATTAGGGAACATTAAAAAACGTCCAGGTGCCCAATTTCAACAACCTTCCCCTATTTTATAATTAAATAACCAGATGCTGTCTTATTACTAAACATTACTTTTGTCACCAACTTGGCGAGAAGTTGCTAAATATAGTTCATTTGTTCGCCACCAAATTTACGAATCGTAAATGTCTCTAAAAAGATCGATTGGTTCGAGATTATTGGGAGCAAGTTCAAGAAGTTAATCCCAAATTTTCATAATAATGAATGCACAGAGCGAATGGGGCGTTCATAGAAATATTTTCCCAGCATCAATGAAAATGAAAGATTAAAAAAGTGTTCTTACTGTCCTCGTCGATTTCGATGCGGAAGAAGAGCGGCTCTCCTATCCTTGTTCCAGTGATGTCCGTTCCGTTGGCGTCCGTGATCCTCAGTCGGATGTTTGGCGTCGGGGCGGTGGCATTCACCACAGCCGTTACGGCTGGTTCCAGCCTTTTGTACATAAGCATTCGATCAGTTTAGAAAATGCACACTGTTGTAGATGTCAAAATTTCAAACACATTTTGAATACATGTATAATAAAAAAATATTACAGGACGGTGTTTCGGCTATTAATTTTTAATTACTTTTCAAATTGTTTATGAGTAAAAAAATAACTTGCATTTTACAAAATGCACTTATTGTCAGTTCTTTAAAGTTATTCTCCACACAGCCGATGCGATTGCTTCTCATTTGCAGTGCATGCCTAAAGATGCCGTTCTTCACGTTCACAAAATTACTTTGATGACTAGAATATGTTGTTACTTATAAGATTTGGTAAAAAATGGAGCTTGTAAACAAAACATAGATACTTTCACCTTGGAAACTTTGCGATATTACAATACAATTTATTATAACGTTCCACAAAAATTTAAAATCTCGCTTGTGATATAGTTTATCTTAATTAGAATTTAGGGAAACAGTAATTTTAAATTAACAATCACTTTTTAATCTATATATTTAAAAAACAATCTTTTGTGATTTATTAATTGCTTAGATTAAGCATACCAGTTAGAAGGTAGGGGAGAGTGGGGCACCTTGAACCATCGACATTTGTTCTTTTATTTTTATTTTCTCACACTAGATGTTTCCACAGTACTATCGACTAGAACTGAATATACGATTCATGCAAAGCATTGTTTATTTCCCTTGCTTGCTGCCATTGTAGAGGGTTGTCTTTAAAATCCACATATGAGAGTAAAATTTTACGGGTAAGATAACAGTTTTTTTTTTTCACTTTGATGAATGTGCTTTTATAATTAGTTTCTTTTACTGAACAGATTGTAATGTCCCAGATGATGATTTGTATCATAATTTAAATTTAAGTGTTGCACCATAACTGTGTCAAAGTAAATATTTTAAAATGGCGGCCAATGGGGTATATTGAACCACAAGAAACGGGGAAGTTAGAACCTATGTTCAACCTGCCCCATTAGTAAAGTTATGTTCTGTTTAATGTACGGAAGAGAATAATATTTATTTATTTATTCGATTTATGAATTTTACATTTCAAGACAGACATATATATATCCTATTTGATTTAAATATCAAATAAAAACAATAATAATGCATTGAAATATAAAAAGATTAAATTTTAAGTCAGTTTAATTTAGATAAATTTAAATTTTTAATTTAAATATCAAACCAAAAATCAAATGATTTAAAAATCAATCATCATTTAAATAATGATGTAAATTAAATCAAAAATGAAAAACTGCTCAAATAAATATGAAGTTTACACAAAGTTTAAAAATGTTATTAATTTTTCATTATTAAATGTGTAAGAGTAGGCTAGTGTTTCAGTTAGAATAAAAAATAATAAACCATTTTTACGTCATTACCTTTGCTTGTTTTGATACAAGGGAATTTTATATTAATTAATCAAGAATAAATAAACTTGGGAGACACGCATCTTAGGTGTTTAAAAACCATAAATGAATGCACTTTTGTTGCTAATTAAATGAAAACTAATTTAATTGCTTTTGAATTAATATAGCTTTTACTCTTTTATCCTCCTAAACGGCTGGTTACACTTTTATTTTATTTATTTATGTACAGAAAACGGTTCTCAACTACAAGCCAAAGTCTGTTTGCGGAAAAGTAGATGGTAGCCTAATGAAAAGGGCAGTTGAAGAGGTGATGAAAGGCCTCTCAGTTCGACAAACAAGTAAACACCTTGCAATAGACCGTATAACTTGATCTCGGTATGTAAAAAAAAGCATCAGTCTGGCAAAGCTAAGGACGATAATGACTTTTCTCCTCGTTTTAACACAAGAATGGTTTTCTCAAAACAAGAGGACGATGGGGCTAGAGGAATATATTTTAAAATGCTCTCAGAAAATGGTGATTTTGCTTTAATTGCTTTAACACCATTAAATTCTAAACAGAAAACCCTTTATTATGTTGGAAAAATAATTAATCTATAATGAGAAGATGACGAACAGCTATATGAAGTTGATTTTTATAGACAATCTAAACTGAATATAAGATTTTTTAAATCAGACGTAGAAGATAAAAGTTACATAAGCAGAAATAATATTGTGATGTGTCTTCAGAAACCAATGACAACTGCTTCCACTAGGAGGGTTCGATCGATGTTGCATTTCAGTGCTGACATTAATCATTATAATCGTCAATAGATGTGTTCCTAAGTGTCCAGTGAAAGTGTTCAATGTTAATCCTAAGTGGTCAGTGAAAAGACATTTAACCCTTTTGTTAATTTGTAGTGATATTTCACATGGGTTCAACCTGCCGCTCCTGGAGGTTCAAACTACCCCACCCAAAGGGGCACATTGATCCATTTCATATCATATTTTAAAAATTAGTTTTCTCTATTTTCCTGATGCAGTAATTAATTGTATTTCTGGTTTTCATTTACTGATATAATAAAGTTTTTTTAGAACATAAAATTTTTCATATTTTACATTAGCTTTGAATGCACATGCAATAATATCTACAACCTGTTCAAGGTGCCCCACTCTCCCCTACACCAGGGCTTTTTTTTGGGGGGAGGGTAAAACCTCATAATTTTGAAATATAATTTGACAACGATCTTCTTAACAATCTTTTAAAAATTATAAAACATAAATTTACTTAAATTTTAATAATAATTTTATAACTGCTACTGAATTATAAATACAAATTTACTAATACGTATTTCAATAAAAGGGATGCAACCCACATATACCCCAGAAATTTAAAAAAATCATGAATTTAGTAGATATTTAATCTTTAAAACTACTAGAATACCGTCGGGGTTATTTTTACAAACAGTACATTCCTTAATAGTTATTTTCCACAAACATTTCTTTGAATATAAATAGCAAAGAGCACCTGGTATTTATGTATTACCAAAATTAGTGAAACTCCCTGTGAAAAAAGTTTAGAATTTCTGATACTTTTTGGCTTTTATATTGCAAGCCCAGAAGCCGAACGTTGCAACATGAGATCAAAATGCTTTGTGCACATTTTGTGATCAAAAGTTGGGCAAGCGTCTATACAAATGTTTACCAGTTCCTTTACTGATACTTAGTGAATTACAGAAATCTTCAAAAATACTACTATCTTCAGATAACAACTCCAAGCATGCAATGACTTATCCTTCTAACTGATAAACAATAACATGTAATTTAAAATAAATTTTCTATGATATCAGTATTTATTTTGATAAGCAATTTTTCTTACCCTTGCGATACTCTGAATGTTTTGGAGATGGTTCTATTGGTTTCTTCGAACAGCGAGCAGTACAGTTTGATCACCCGGTCTCCCTTCTGCTGAATCAGAGGGTGGTACTGAATCACAACTGTGTTGGTCAGGTGGTCGTCGCCCTGAAATAGTGCAAATAACTTTAGTCATTCATACTATTAACAAGTCAACTTTATTCCATACCTTGTACCTACTGATAGTACTGTCTACTGAAGTTATGACCAGTTCACATTGTTCGTCACAATCACAGACGAAGAACTCTAGTCTTAGATTTGAAACACTTAGTTCAGCCGGCAACTTTTATACAGGGTGTTGCCGAATTCGACCGACAAATTCAGAGGGGTGATAGTAGGTATCAAGAGGATGAAAAATTACCATAGAACATAGGGTCGTTGCAAACGACGGTTTGCAATCGTTATGCTACCGATCAGCAGAAGCCAATCTGTGTTTTCTGGTGCCTTTTTTTAGTTTTTCTTGAATATCTTGAAATCTCTTCAGTTTTCACACTACATGTTAATTTAAAAAATTAAAGAGCGTAAAATTCCCTACAATTTCATGCTTTTATTTTTCTTCCCGTTTTAATATTTTTGCAGATAATGGCTCTAAAACAATTTTGATTTTCAGTAATTTACGACTCCCTGGACCACCAAAACGGAGTGTTACCTATCTGAAAAAAATGTTTAAAAATGTGCTTTTATTTTTAAAAAATTCGTAGTTGAAACATTATTAATTTTTTTAAAATTAATTTTTGCACAGTGTCCAACAATTCTCGGACACCCTGTATTTTTGCGATTTTCACCGACTAACGTGCGATCCTATGCTCTATGGTAATTTTTCATCCTCTTGATTCCTACTACTATCACCCCTCTGAATTTTTCGGTCGAATTCGGCAACACCCTGTATGCTGGAATAATAGTGATAAATTTCTGAAGGATATATTTTGTTAATTCTTAGTTTACTTTTAGCAAAAGCATTCATAAAAACATAATTCTCACACTTGTTAATGTGCTTTTCGATATTATGCATATTCGTTGGGAAAAAATTACCTGTAGTAACTAATGACCTAAAATAAAGCATGTCCTTAAAACGTCTGACATTGTTGCATCATCAAAAGTTTTTGTTTTTATCTGTAATCAGTTCTTAACATCATTTTAAGAAGCACAAATCTTGGATGAAAAAGTGCATTTGGGCAAAATATGACATGTTTTATATTATTAACAAATGCTCCAGTTTGTTCTAACTCATATGAAAGAGAATGAGATGGAATTCTAGTTTCTGATAAAAGCTGCTTACAAAATTGACTTAACACCAGAGCACACCCCCGAACTCGGAGCCGGGACGGCTCCCTGTCTGTTTATTGGGTATACGTGAAATTTTATTGAAAAAACCAGAGAAATATATGAGGATACAAAAAAAGAGGACATTTAGAACAAAAGAATATAATATTTAGTAATTTGACTGTTAGTTCCTTTAAGTCTTTGTGTTGTTGAATTTTAGAAGGTGGTGCCTTATGTACGGGAGAATAGATAAGATGAGTACCTAGGGTTAATTGAGTCTGTGGCTAGTCGTTGTCACCATCTTTTTGGGGGGAAAAGAACGTTTCGTTTTCCGCGATGAAGTGGATGAGTTTTCTGATTTTCGCCCTAGAATTATCTGCTTACAACTTCCAGTTAAAACCCAAAATAATGCTAAATCCAACTGAACCGACGTTTAACTTCAAAAATACAGATATATTAGAAATACAGTACGACACGATAAATTCTATGTTTGTATTGCCATAAAAAAATTGTCCGCTGCCCATGGGCCGAGTGCACTCACTTCTAGTTCCACTCCGCACTGTCCCTTGACGTCCATGACAAATTTCGTGACCGTCTGCTTGTCGCCAAAGGCTTGGCAGGCGTATGGCTTGCTCTGGGCGTAGATGCGGCCGTCGAACGGCTCCCTCGTCTTGAGGATCAGCTGCATGGTGGTGTCTGTGCACGTCAGCTTCACTGAAAGAGAACAGAACATTTCCAATTCTTATTTCTCTAAGCAACAGTGGCAAATCCAAGATTTGTGTCTGGGGGGTGAGGTCATAAAAATTTTGTATTGTCGTGACGAATCTCAAACTTCATGGCTTATGTAAACCAAAACACTTTAACTTTACAGATTTTCCTCACCTGACAATAAGAATTATGAAGAACAATAAAATACTTTCGATAAGTTAATAAAAAATGCAATGAAGTAACTAACCAAAAAATGTCTTCGACCGCGTCAACGCTACAAGTACAACTGGAATGACTAGAAAAGTAGGAAAATTTTCGAGCCTCTCAAGCCAGAAAACAATGTTGTCATGTTTTTATTATTATTTTTAAATAGAAATTAAGAACAAACAGTTGTAGTGATTTTAAATAAAATCAATATTTCTGGCTTAGCTCTGGAGCACCTGGTGCGCCATTGAAAAGCAACATAGTAGAAATCTGAGATTTCCTAACGAATAATCTACTAACACCACGCCACATCTCAATCCTAAAGTGTAGTTCTGTCTTATCAGTTTGGGATGGATATGTGTGGAAAAGTCAAAAACAATTCGTTTTTGGAGTATCTGATAGTAGCATACAGAACGCTGCCCATGTCCCTGTTCCTGTAACCATTATAGATACTGCATCAGTTGGATGGACATGGGGCAATAGTAGCATACAGGGAACATAATTTTTTTTAATAATTTTGGAAATTTTAAAAGAATCGACGCCTGTCTTATTCGCTAAAAGAACTTCAACTCATTTGCATCACAACTCTGAGCGCACTACTGAGATGTACAATTGACAACTGGTTTATATTTCCTTGCATTATTGCACAGTGCCAAGAAAGTTCTAGTGTTTTTCTGTGTTATTAATTTTACTTAGAGATTGCGGGTAAAATTAGGGGAAAGATAGTATTGTACATTTGTGCAGTAAATAAATTGAAATACTTCGTAGATTTATTTTATTAATATAGTAATCTTTAAGCCTCGAAATTCTTCTGTAAGACCTGTCTGAACAGGACACTCACGTAATGTTTTAGAGCAGCAATAGAATAGTTTCATGCGACAAAACCTTAGGATGACCTTAGGTTTTAGCAAATAGAAAACATTAAGTTCATTAAGCGAACTATGAGAATCTCGTCACGGACACTCAGTGAAATCCCCTTGACGGTAGAAACTTATTGTTCATAGCAATGAATGTGACAAGGATTCTAATATGAAGAATTATTATAACAAATGAATATGTGAGACAGCTGACTTTAAGTTATATGGAAGCTTAGTTGGATGGTAAAAGATTTTGCCACTTATCAAAATAATACACATTTTCCTATCACATACTTGTGCCATTTTTCAGTTCAACGTATTTTAAGAAACCAGTTTGCAGTGAATTGCAGCTGATTGAAAATAAAAGTAATAAAAGCGATCACATGTAAGGTGTTATAATTTGCACTGTAACCGTGGTTCTAAAATACAGGACAGCCCGAAAAATGTTTATGCACTTTGAATAATTATTGCTTAAGCAATCATTAACATGCATTAAAGTTTTATAACTGAAATTAATTAATACAAATGTAGAATATTATCCGTTATCAGACACGTTCGAAATGCTGATCCAGTCACTGCTGCAAACTTCCCTAAGCATATCAGTTGTAGTAAGTTCAGGTAAACTTCCCCAGTCACGGTTTTCTCAAAAACAGAAAGGCCCGATTAATCCAAACACTGACAAGCTACCCTATCAGGTAACATCTGATCAATACGTATCGTGGCTCATTGTCATCTAAGATCATCAGTTGCCCAATAATTGTAATTATAGCGATTCATTTAAGTAGTTAACATATTAATATAAATATGGTATTAATGTAAAAAATTAAAATGGTGAAAAATGAAAAGGTGTTACTTAAATGGAATCATAAAATTTCTGATAACTGACAAGATCCCACATTTGTATTGATTAATTTGATTGCGGAACTTTAATGTTTGTAATTAATTTTTGTATGTAATAGCCATTCAAATTGTGTCTACATTTTGGGATCTCTGTATCTGACCAGAAACATTAAATAAATAAACTTCTGCGGATAGTTGTATCCCAACTCACGATCCAAACAGTTGGCCCTCTGGTAGTATTCGGTTCCCATCCTCCTGCGAACGGCGTTCGATCCCAGGTTGAAGGTGTCGTCGCTGCTCAACTTGCAAGAGGAGGAAGCAGGCCGGTAGCTATAAGCATGGCAGAGGAAGCTCTGGGCCGCATCGCACTGCTGCTGGCACTCGGCCTGCGACGAGGCGGTCAGGCTGGCGTCCACTCGCTCCACGTCGGTGTCTTCCTTTTCTTCGTAGTCGCAGCCGGTGGCTCCGTCTGAGGAAGAAGAGAAATTACTTGTTGTAGTCGTTTATATTGTTTGAACAAGTACTATGAATGTTTAGTTGTAATTCCCTGTCTTTGCGATCTTTTCTTTTTCTCTTTTGTAACCAAGAATTTTTTGAGTTGTTTTCCTGTTGTAATTAATGTTCAAATTAAATGTATTTTTTATGTACTGTAAATTGTAACTGGACACGACTCTTGTCAGCCCCATGCTAATAATACCCCCAGGTCTTTGATCAGAGCTGGCTAGGGAGAGCCATTTGATGTATCTTCCACTTCAGGCAGGTGTCGTCCTCTTCATCTGACCAAATTCAAATTACGAGGTCCGTCTTAAAATAGCAGTCGTGTTGCTTCAAAACGGGACGTTAATATAACTAAAACTATCCACTTCAGGTCCGTTACACTGTTTAAATAACCGAAAGTTTATAGTTGCAGGGGCATGAAGTGCTGTCTTGTCTTGTCTTTGTGATCAAAAAATGGAAGGCAAATTTTAAAAGCGCAAATTTATACTGCAAGGGTTTGGGGTTGGGGTGGTAAAGCACCGGCTTCGGAATAAAAGGATCTTGAATTTGAGACTCCATTTTACCAAATACCCACCTTTTATGTGGGTTTGGCGAGTGTTAAATTTATCTTCGGGGACCAAACGTCCACACGTTATTGTGGCATGGAAGTTTGTTGAGTTGGGACAGATTCGGATAGTGTCCTCATCATCTGATTTCTGCTCAAAATGGCAAGATTCTTCAAGAACGAACCTTGTTAGTGTATTTTTGTCTCATGGGACATTTGCATATTTTAACGTAAAGAGCATATCCTGTAAAGAACCAATAGATGGCGGAAGGGTCTTGGATCCTCCTCCTGTTCACGTGTACCCGACTTTAAAAACAGGTTTCACGAGATGCTATTTTGTTTTTGTTTGTTTTATATGTATTGGTGCTATGGTGTTGTGTTATTGTGATATTATTTGGATGTGTACGCACGCTCTTCGTCAGCGGCAAGAAATGCAATGTGTCCCTGTCTTGTTTCATGCCAATAAAGAGTAAGAGGCAATCAAACGAGTGATTTTTTCCCTTTAACTCCAGCTCGCTTCACACCGAAAGTCTGAACAAACCTCCTCTAACTCTAAGGGACGTTGATCTGACATAGCATAACAAAAGTTAAACTGCTGTTAAAAACACCCTGTAATCTTGATTTCGGTGATGAATTATTTTTCCCTTTATATTAATTTTTTTGGCTTGCTTGGGATTAAAACTAGTACGGCACAGTACTCAGAGCTCAGTGTACAAAGTTCTCCTCGGATCTGATTTTTAAGTGCCAACATTAACATGAAAGTTCACCTTTCGTTCCACCCAAACTCAAACCTCAGATATTATACCTTCATATGGTTGAGGGCAGGTTATCTGTTTTGTGTATTCTACTAAGTAGTTTATAGAGGTATTAAAGTACATAAAAACAAAACCACGCAAAATCTGAGAAGATTATCCGTAATTTCCTATTTGCATTGGGACACTTTCGAAAAATCCATTGTTCATAAGTTTTCCTTAGATACCAAAATAATTTTATATAATTTTAATTAAAAGAAAGGAATCTCATCTTAACTCTGAACCGATTTAAGTCAGCTGCTTGATGATGGCTCGACTAAACTCATGACGATCAATCTCATATTCAGCCACTGCAAGTGAATACCCTTATAAACAGGTGCAAAGTTATTGGCTTCGCATATAATGATTGATTGTTAAAGTGTTATCTGTGACATGCTGACACATTGATGGAAGTGTTAGCTGTGACATGCTGACACATTGATGGAAGTGTTACTTGTGACATGCTGACACATTGATGGAAGTGTTACCTGTGACATGCTGACACAATGATGTAAGTGTTACCTGTGACATGCTGACACACTCATGGAAGTGTTACCTGTGACGCATTGATTCTCGAAGTAGTCGACATCTCCGAAGGCTGGTCTGAAGGACGAGGGCTGCGACCTCCTGTCCTCGCTGCTGAGGCGGCACTGCTGGAAGGCGTAGTCGTACTCGCCCGAACGGCAGATGAAGCCTCTCTCCCGCAGGCAGAGCTCCTCACATTGCAGCCTCGTACTCACGCCCGGGATGGTCCTGTCGTCGAATCCGGATATCTCGTAGCCGATCACTCGCTCGAAAGTCCACAAACGAGAACAACGGGGAGCTAGAAGGAAACGAAATCTTATTCGGCAGAGCTTCAACAATAAGTGCATCTGTAATTAGGAGTGAAAAGTTCGATCAAGTTCATAAATTTATGTTATAAAGATGTGTCCACTCATACAGTGTTAAACTCACAAAGGAGTGCTGAGGACTATTCTTACGTCAAATCATGCTCAGTTGTGCAACTCTGCGCACAAATGAACACTATGAGTGTCATTGTTTCAAAGAAAAGTGTTGTCCCATACAGATTCTGCTTGGAGGTATTTTTGGTTTACCTGAACATAACATCGGAAAGATTTATGTTCATCCTGGCATTTGTGTCCGGCGAAGCACCAGCTGCTCAACAGCAAACAACTCGCTTTGTTTTGCTTGCTTTTCACTGCCGAATCATTCAGTCTACCCCGTATTATACGACAGGGAGGGGCATGTCATAGTGTTTATACCATAAAATAATCTCCGGGGGTGGGGTACCACGAGTACGCGGATAAAAAGTCGCTGAATAAGTAAAAGGGTTCTCGCTTCCCCTGGGGGTACAGCAATGTTGGTGTGGTTGTGTTGGCTACATTTTCGAGAACGGGACGAGCTTCCTTCTGGAGGATTCTGGAGAGTGCCGATGATGGCCATTTCTTAACTGACCACAGTTTCCGTAATATTATCGCGACGACTTGGTCATTCAATATACCCGGGCACTGTGGCAGGATGATACTTATCTTTATGGTTACAACATAAAAGAGGCACTTATCATAGACCTAACTGTCAACAAATCATCAACTCATTTCCAAAGAACTAACTTTTTCCTAAGAACTCTCCTTTTTATCTAATTAATATTTTGAGAATCATCACTCTTGATTTGATAGTTCAATTCAAAAAATGCTACCAATCGCAGATCGTATTTAAGTGTTTCCATCAGCAGCAAACGATTCTACTATGGATTCTTTTTCAAAATGGTTGTTGTCCACATTTAGAGTTACCCATATTTCACAGATGTCAAGACGTATCTGCAATACGCTTCATTGGCTGAACGCTATATCTCACCTGTTTCACCCTTTGGTGTGATATGAAAGAGGGGGATGCCGCCTCATGCGTTACCCATGTCATCTGACCACGGTTCAGATTTACGAGTCTCGTCCCAAAACAGCCCTAATGTAGCTTCAAAACGGAACATTAATCGAACTAAACTAAAATGTGATGTTTCAGAAATTTCTCACAAGGCTTTTCTCAACACAGAATAAAGGCATTTCTAATAATTTGCATGTTCATTCTATTCTAAAAATGTTTTTCTTAAATTTAGAAACAATTGCGACAATTCAAAAAAATGCATAATATAGATGGAAACGAACTCCAAAAGTTATACTTAAAGTAGATCAATAGATCAAACTGTTTGTAAGTAGGTTAGAGGAATTGTGGTGAAACGTTGAGTGAGGTTCCTACAATCATTTGTTGGGAATTATATTGTTATATTGTCATTTGTTGAGAATTATATCATTTGTTGAGAA
>BGPR01011843.1:0-47025 GCA_013235015.1 Araneus ventricosus
ATTTAAGTAAAAATCACCTAACACTCTTCTTTCATAAACCTTGTCAAATAATTTTTTAACCTGTTTACCTTTGCTTGAATGATTCGACAAAATGTGCCAGTTTTGCCTAATATTTTTTCTCATTTCCGTTTTCCTCTGTTGTTTGGTCTTGCAAAAATAAAAAAGGATTTCTTGTTTTCCAGTGGCTTTCTTAGCAAAGTAATCGGCTCTTTCATTTCCTTTGTTACCAGCATGAGCCTCAGTCCACCAAAGCAGAGCGTTACTGTTAGAATCTTGCAAACTATTTTTAATATCCAGAATAAATTTCCTATTTTCTTCTAAAGACTCTATTGAAACTAAGGCCGATCTTGTATCCGAAATAATATTGGCTTTAGGTATTTGCCGTCGTTTAAAATAATTAACTGCTTCTCTTATTGCTACCATTTCGGCAATAAATACTTTTGTTTCGTTATTTAATCTCCATTTTCCATGTTTTTTCTCATTTCCATCTTCAAAAACGACCATTACACAGCCAACTCTATTATTAATCTTTGAACCGTCTGTAGAAGCATTTATTCCAACGTAATTTGTTTCATCAAAAGTTCTCCAAGGTATGGAGGTCATTTTCCATGGACTCACATCTGCAGCATAATCAAAGTTGAAAGAGATTCCAATTAACATGTTAACCACAAGTTAAAAAAAGATAATCTTAGATTATTGGTTATTTGAAAACATGTTTGCTATTTCAGTTATCATAAATTAAATTAATTAGGTATTGAATTTATAAGAGTTCTTACTCCAGTTATGAATTCATTCTTTTGATTGAGGCTTCACTGATAATGTTGGTTGAAACATATTTGTTTTTAATGAATTTATAACTCATTATTCAGCTTATTATCCTCGATTGATTTTTTTATTTCTTAGAAGGTGAGATTAATAGTATCGGAATTACCTTACATTTTAACGTTTTTCCTCACTAACTTCAAGCATATTGTCGCTCAAAAATCATTTTAACATCATCTTAAAGTTTATAAAAATTAACTTTCAATGCCACAAATTTTATCTCCATGTGAAGTTTTGTTTAATCTTCTGTTTGATGGAGAAAGGGTGTAGTTTACGGTTTCTCAAGGTCACAGTTCTATTTATAGCACTAGAGGGGAGGGTTGGTGACGGGTTACGATTTAGGGAGATGTGAAGTCCAGTCATAATTAATACCAGTGGCGGCGAGTCGGGGGGGGAGAGGAGGCTCATTCGCACACTACTTATTAAGGGAAAAATTAACTTCTTACTTCATTTGAGCTGCCTGAAACTAGGAATTACAGAAAAAACAATAGTGTTCAGAAAAACTAACTAATTTTTTTAAATTTTATTGTCTACACATTATACTCCCGGGTCATTGAATAGCGGGAAAATTACCTTAAATTTTACCGTTTTTTCGCAATAACTTTGGAGCATATTGCCGCAAAAAAATCGCTTTAACTTCATCTTAAAGTTTAAAAAATTAGCTTTTCAATGACAAAATTTTAATATCATGTAATGCTAAATTTTATTTTAATTAATTTTTAAAAATGTTTTAAAACACAGCGAGACGGACCATCGGCGTTACTTACGATTCCTCAAGGTTACAGTTCTATTTATAGCACTGGCGGGGAGGTTTGGTGACGGGTTACGATCTAGGGAGAAATTCCAGCCATTCATAATTCACACCAGTTACGGCGTTCAGGTGAAAGGGGCAAGGAGGGCGACTTTTTTTAGGAAAAATTGAATTTTTATTTCATTTTAGCTCCTTGAAATTAGGAATTACAAAAAAAGAAATTGTGTTTGGGAAACTAACTAATTTTTAAATTTTTTTGTCTACCCCTTATACTCCCGGGTATTTTTGATGTCTATATTTTTTGCCGCCTCACTTTTTCCACTCTATTTGGTACCCACTGGTTCACACGGTGCTTCCAGCATGTTCGGCTTTCACGACCATATTCAGGGTTAATAATTCTACCTATGAGTGATAGATGAATTGAGTGAGAGTTATTTGAAATGCAATTTTTCAGCTTCGTTAACTGTGCTGCATCATACAGAATTGAATCGCTGGCATTTTAAAATTTACATCTTAATATATTTTATTATCTGCCAAATACAATAAAATATTCACTTTTCTGTACATCTTTCCTGAGTTATAGCAGGTGAAACTGCTACAGGGAATGCTATAATTAATGTAAAATACAAAAATAAAAACTAATTTAAACGGACGAACCAGTTGGTCGCCAAGGCGGCTAGTCATATAATAATTTTAAGATAAAAAATTTAATATATATTATGACTGTCAACAGGACGATTATGACTAGTTTGATTATTATTCATTCTACCTACTACTCCCACTTCCAACTGCAATTGAATATTTAGTGACAGTCATTTGCACTTGATTTTAATCCTTTAACAGAAAGCGTTTACAATATTTTATATAAAAAAGGAACCAAAAACGAAACTACATTAAAATTAAATGTGAAAAATTAAGATATAAAAGCAGAATAAAAATTAAGATATAATATATTTATATATAAAGAAGGAATATAGATTTGACTGTGCTATTCATATCTCCTTGTAATATTTTGCACATTCTTGTTTGACTCTGGCCATTCTGTCTTGATCAGTGCAAGATGGAAATTGGCAATCTGATTGCCAACCACCAGATAACTCGCAGTTGGCTGCCTTGTCCAGGACGACGACTTCAAATTATTACGTAGTGTTATGAAAATCGTCTGTGGGTATAGGTGGATATAGTCCAACAAGCAGGATAATAAAAAAATATATTATTATTTATGCCACAAGTATTCCAGGAAACAAAACGTAGAACAGGTAACCAACTAATCAGCACTTTTATAATTTAATAAATCAAGTAGACAGCAGATCACTAAAACACGTCGGTAAAAGCACTTTCAGTAGCGTTCTATGTATGCCAGCTCAGCAGCTTTCTCTACGGACAAATCTCCAAAAGTGAGACTGACTCCTCGTATGATAAGCTTTCTTTTATACCTTTTCTGACATGATGCGACGTCACATAGACTTCTCTCGAAGGTTCTTGATGTTTCCGTTCCTAATCGAGATAGGACCATGTTTCTTTTATTTTCTAAAAGCTTCGTTTTATCCCCAAATTTATCGCCATCTAACCATGTAATCAAATGCCAATTTCTTGCCTAGGTCGGGGTTCATTGGCTCTGCTTCCAGTAAAACCTTTGTAAAACTTTCTTTTCTGCCATAAGATTATCATGTTGTTAAAACAACTTTACAGCTTCGTAACACTAGTAAAAATATGATTGTAACATATTGGCTTCTGAGATCAGAAAGTGCAATTTGCTTTGTCAGTGAACGCATTAAGAAAGTGAGAAGAGGGATACTGATATCAAAGAATAAATAAAAACATAATCATAAATCTCATTATTTTATTTTGAATTTCCGAAAGAAGGAAAAAATCAGAATAAGAAAAATGAAAAAAAGGACTTGACTCAAGAATTGTGTCATTCGCATGTACATTAATTACGTACTGGGGTAACTGACTAGTTTGACTTTAAAAGCCATTTTGATCAATAAAAGCAGAAGTTTGATAGGAAAAATAAAACATTTTACATTCTTGGCAATAAATTTATTTAGTTGTAATTCCAAACTAAATCTCTGAAGCTGGTGCTGTGATTCAGGACATACAGAACGACAAATTTCTTAATTTCTAAAATTTACTGATTTTAGACACTGATTCAGTTTTCCTTCTGATTAAAAAAAATTATTTTAAAATTTTTTGTTACGTAGCGAATTACAATAAAGTTTTTTAAGAACCTATCTAATTTAATTTTTTATTTTTATTTTTCTTTAATAATAATTATTAATAATAATTTTTAATTTTTATCGTGCATAGCAATTAAGATTATTTCCACTTTTTTTAGGTTTTAATCTAGTTATCTGTAAAGTAAATTATTCCGCCTGTGGAAAACAACCGAATGAGCGCTTTTATACAACTTAAAATATTTATTTATGAGAGAATCATGCATATGTTCGCCTATTAAGAATGCTCTAAAGGCGGCTCTAAATTGAATTGTCAATAGATGCCACTGCTTAGTTTAATTAAATTCATTCCGAAATGTGAATTTCTTTTTTTCGTTCAAAATACCATTTTCATGCAAGACAGTGCACCAATTCACATCACTTTGTGTTTGTTTTCATAGAGCATATAGCTTCAACTATATTCAATTGAAATTTTGTTTCGTTCTGAGCCTTAGAACCGACTCATCAGCCTTCTTAATAGATGGACTTTAATTAAAACAACGCTGCACTTAAAGCATCCAACTTCAATTTCCACAGTCCTTCAATGAGGTCGACTTTTGTTCATTAATTCCAATACGGAAGTCCATTTTTTCAGCTGACATCATTAATTTTTGCGGAATTATAAAAAGGGCGAAACTAATATTTACAGGAAGTAAGGTCCACTTGTAAGGCATGTGTGCTTGCTACTGTTGCGATAAGCTGAATAGGACGGAAGGAAACTCGCAAAAATCTTCATGCTTTGTTCTTTTTCGTCGATATTTCGATAAGAAGGCAAAAATTTAGCATGATTCGGAGTAATTTCTCAATGTAAGCAATTGTATTTCCTTTTTGCTTATTAATTCATTTGGAAATGGGATCTCATAGCGTTTATAACTTTATCTAGTAGCAAAAGAAACAAGCATTTTCATTTGAAAAGCAAAACAATGCCGTTTAAGACTAAAGGTTAGTAAGTATGTAAGCTGTGCATTCCTCTAGTGCATGACTTTCGGAATCGCAAAAATGTTGACATCTTTTTCGGTTCTGGAAAATAACTACCTTTACTGATGACTTTCGGAATCGCAAAAACATTGACATCTTCGATTCTGGCAGATCTAAATCGTATATCGTACTAATTTGGAAAAAATAATTGAATTTTTTCAAATAAATATGTTTAGCTAAATTTCATTATGCTTACCAAATAATGCCTCGTTGGCCAATTCAAATTTTCTACGTTCACATGTAAATTTAAGAGCGGAAAAAAGTTTTAATTCAGATGTAGAGGCAAAAATAGTTTTACAGTTACTGGAAACTACAAATTACTTCAGTACATGTCCCCAGTAAGTTGGGTTCGAATTTCTAATTAGAAGTACGTGACAGAACGGTTATGACTTTCTCCACATGAAATACGTATATTGTTACAGAATATTGTAAATAGCTATTAGAAGCCATTCAGAATTGTCCTAAATGCTATTTTCTGTAAAATTTATATGATTTTTGTGTTTCATATTATTATTTGTATTTAATAGTGAATAATACAAAATAAAATTTTAGCTTCACTATAGCTTTTTAATCAATCAGGAAGTCCAGACTAAATAAATAGTTGAATACTCTAGAAAGGTTCAGCTATCATAACTTTTTCGACATAAATGTAATGGCGATGCAAAACTGCTGTGTAATAGTGCTTGCGTGTGTGTGTGTGTGAAAGAGTGATCCATTATATAACAAAAATATTAAAATTCAGTAAGTCCTTGAAATAAATTTTTCTACTTCATCTAGATTACCAATTAACTCTTTATAAATATTTGTAAAATGCAGTTCTAATTTTGTGTCTGGATTACTTAAGCCATGTGAATATTGTCGATAGACCGAAAGCCGAAAGTTAGCCGAAAGAATTAAAGCATTATGTGTTAGAAGTGTTTAAAATTGCATATGGGTTTTATTTATTTATTTGAGAACAAGTGTAATGATAATTTGTTGACTTTTAAATGGGGGATTGCCAAATGCACAGAAAATTGATTTGTTCTTGAATATACCAGGAATAAAGCGTCAATTTCCATTATCCAGCTTCTTGGATTACCTTCTCACCCATAAGACGATTTTAGTTTAAGATGTATACAATTTTCTTATTAAAAGTTTAATATATAAAATAACCAATATTCTTTGACCGAGCAAACTGGTCGGAAAAGGTTGATAGTTAATGAATTAGTTTCCTTCATTACCGAAATACGTGCATTTGAAGCCTATTAGAAAGTGTAACAAAAAATGCATTCTGTTCTTATAATTATATTAACTGTTGATCGTAAGTATTCCATAATATAACAATCAAAACTGAAAGGTCTGCTGCGAAAAGGAGGTAGCTCCATCATGGGAGACTTTGAAGTTACATGTACCATCTTGCGGAAATAGATATATTTATAAAGAAAATACTATACCAATGTTAAGAACATTTATGGAATTTAATAAAACTTTACTTAAATAAGAATTTTGAATTTTCAAGTGTTTGAAACGTTTTCCGGAACCGCCTTTTTGCAGTAAAACCTTGAACTTTCAAAATAGATGTAAGTTCAAATATTATGCATGTAACTCATTGAATACTCAATAGAGTAGAAAGTAATGATTGATCAAAAACGGATATTAAAAGCTATACGTCCTTTTCAAAAATAAGACTATTCTGCTCGGAAATTTAAAAAAAAATAAATGTAAATTGCTCAAATGACATTTAATTAGGTGAAAGATTTCTGGTTTCTCATTGAAAGATAAATAATAAATTCATGAAATTAATTTAAATTTTCATAATCGAACTTTAAAAATTGTAGCACTAAAACAATTAACAATTTATTTTATACTTTTGGATTCAAGTAACATTTAGTTTAAATAATTCTTTTCTTATCTGTTTAGTCTCATTTCACACTATTGTTTTTATTTTTAAATCCCAATTCAAATGTGCGTTACGTGGTTAGAAACACATAAACAATTAATAATAAACACCATCTCTGTGTTGCAGTAGTATCAAGGATTTGTTTGAACTAGAAAAAAATAATAAAATTACTAACTTAAGTGTCGCATGTAAAACAAAAAATTCAGTTTCTCTATTCAAAGTTAATTGAAATTTGAAGGGTTTTCGGTGCGTCCGTGGGATAAATAAGAAAAAAAATTAATTTTTTCGGAATGAGCAATATTTATTTTTCAAGGAAGTCAACTTTGACGTTCATGCACTTAGTACAACGATGGCAAAGATTATCATTCCTTTCCGTAGAAACAGTTCCAGAATTTCCTGGCGACATGTGTTTCATACAGAGTGAGCAGTCGCGGTACCCATCATGCGGAGATATTTCACAGGCGTAGATGCTCGCGCAAAATATTACGACAAAAATCATTCGAGATATCCATTGTCTTGGGAATTTCACGCACCTTCACTTTTCGGTCATACATCATTAGAGAAACAAAGGGTAGTACGGGACACATAAATAAAATTTATATTTTTAGTTTGGTTGAACTATAACTGTTCAAAATCTTTCTTTGAACACTTTTATTCATATTTATTTTCAAAAACACTTGCGATTCAGATAAGTTTAGTTCACAGCGGTCAGATGACGAGGCGACACCTGAGCTGGCATGCCCCTACCCTCTCCGAGCTTCCAAGCTTCACCAGCAAGAGGGCGTTTGGTCACTGCGCATGACTTAGCACGCAACACACCCCATAGATTTCGGAGGTTTGGTGGAATCGGGTTCGAGCCTGGAACCCTCCGGCACCGAAGCCAAGACATTGCCACTAGGCCATAGCGGCCTCGCTTGCAATTAGAATTCTCATGGCATGCTCAACCCATTCTCCTCACCTCTCTGATTCAGTTTTTTCTTGAGCATAGGCATTTTTTCGTAAAATAGTGTTTTTTACTCACATACCGCACACCACCCGACCGATATTTAAAAGTAAAACATGGCAACGGCGATTAAAGGCAGCAAGATTAAAGTTTCACGGCATAAACTAAATAAAGTAAGCTAAACAATAACACTAGTTTCATAATTTTATTCTTACCCGTAAAAGTGCAAAGCGTCGCCAAAAATTATACGAAGCGACCGCTTATAGCCTCATAAACAAAACAACAGTCATGAGGAACGAAACAGAACCTTTATTTCAACCAGTATCTGCGGTATCTGCGCATGACACGCAGATACTATGGCTGTTTTGTAGGTAAAATGGGATTAAATCTATCGGTTTATATCAAATAATGGGATTTATCTATCGGGTGGCCCTAGACCCGTTCCCCTATATCATGGGTTTCTCAAAGGATCCTTAAATAGTAACCACAACAGGGCTTTCTGGCCTTTTACAGTTAAATGTACTCATATTGTCTCTTCGAATGTTACTAAACCACTTACAAACTGTTATAATAAAAGTATCAGCGTCACCATCATTTTTACGAAGTTTAGATTTGGTTTCCTGAGTCGCTTTGTCATTTAGAAAATAATGCTTCATCACTGCAAGATATTTTTTCTATCAATCTTTCAGAAATCACGGTACTTTATTGATTCAAATAAGTGTCATGCATAGCCTAAAAGATATATCTGAATGATACTTTTTGTGATATCTTTCAAAACTTAAAATTCAACTGAAAATAATCTCGATATGGTCTGGTGTCTCAATATCTCAGATTTTGCAAGGAGTTATCTAAAACCCTCACAGATTAATGTAGATTAATTTTTTTTCTTTTTCGTGTCATGAATTACTAAATTCTGAGACGCCCGAAAAATAAAAGCTTTCGAGTTAGAAATACAAATTAATGATATTTCAGATTTTATACAGGCATGTTTCTAACTTATCTGAGAATGTTAAGGTTATTTTCTCCGAGCCTATTAGATATGGATAATTAGTTAGAAAGAGTAATATTTATAATGTATGTGCAGATAAAAAATTTTCATTACACATATGAACTCATTTCAGTTTCTTTTCTAAGCATTGTGCTGAAAAAATTTCGTTTAAAATAGAACATAACGTTTTAACAGCTGCTATTAACGGTTTATTCAAGCACTACAGAATATATGCGCTGATTTACAATTTAATAGGAATGCGGTCTGACAGTGTCTTAAAGTGCTTAAAAGCATGAATAGCATTTGTAGAAAGTTTGAGAGAGCTTTTCGAAAACATTGTTTCTTTTACAGGGTGTCCCATCTCTACACAGCCAGATTCCTCGCATGGATTACATAAAAAAATGCCAATGAACTGTACCTCAACGATCCATAGTTTTCGAGAAAAATGAGAGAAAAGTATGACTTCATATACGGTGTAAGAAAATTTTTTTGCAATTTACATGTACTTATATTTGACTAACTCCCTCAATATTTTCCACGATACCATCTTTCCTATTTATACTGATATTCTTCAAAGTCTCTAAACCTCTTGTCACATTGTCACTGATTAATATATATATATGCACAACCTCGACTTCATCTCAGGAAACGCATACTTCTTCTATCTTCTATTCAGCTGTCTAAAAACCGCCTAAGATCACCAACTGGATACGATCATGATAAAGAAAATAACTATTAATAATAATGATAATGCTTATTTTTCAAAAACGTTCCTTTTGTCAAATGTATTTGACAAATTTTATTTAAAAAATTAAATTTCACTATATAATTCAATATCAAATTCTACAACTCATTATTGAGAAAGTGCTGTTTTTGTATGTTTTCAAACCTTTTATATGTTAATAAAATTATAGAAACTCTCTAGTTTAGACTTTTTATTGCAGTAATGAGCTTTTCTTGCAAAACAGAAATGTTTGGCACCTACAGAGCCTCCTTATGCATGTCCATTTCTGAGTTTTGGCGTTTGGTAGAAAATCCAAGATGGCGGATGTTTACTCAAGATTTATGGGTAAGCCAAGTAGGATTTTTTGGGATTTGTCTGGAGAAGTACAGGGGGACCTAAAGAACCTATTTAAGAAAGAATTAGCTTTATAATAATTATTTCCGTCTCGAGAAAAATTTCGGTCTAAATTGCCTATACTAATAGTTTCCGCTTCTAATCCTCCTCAGTTCTTAAGTCGCACCAGTCGTTAATTTTCAACCTCCTGTTACTTATACCGACCGCAGACAGCTAAGAGATATCTAGTAGTTTTGTATTTGACTAGAATACCAGTTATTGTAAAGACAAAAATGGTCTATTTACTGAAAAAGGAAATTTTGCACTCTGTGTTTTCTTACAGCTTTGTTTACATGACTTTATTTCAGAGATTCATTCTGTTTTCAACGAACAAAACTAAAACGTCAATTCTGTTCCGATTTCTGATATGTAGAATTGATTAGAGTTTCTGCTGCATGAAAAACTGCTAGAAATTAGATCCCATTTGACTTTGTACTGCATATAAAATTTCTGTCAATTAACTCCATCCATCTCTCTTTCTATTCACATGCAGCTATTATCAATATTAATAGTAAATATATTGGATTAAATAAGATGCTATGATTTGGTTAAATACAATATATAAAAATATTTTTTGATAGTTATTAAAATTATTTTTTATAAAAACTAATATTCATATAACTTCTTGCAATAATGCTCTTCAAAGTTTTACCAAAATAATGAAGATTAAAATGTGTCATTAATTGAACTTTCAGAGCAATGACTTTCCATAAAAAATCAATTCGCAGGAAAAAGAAATCCTTCAGAATTAAATGAAATAAACTGCTTAAGACGCTGTGAGAGAATGATCCACCGGTGCTTGAAATTAAAATCTGAAAATAGTAAGAGACTGTTGCATTGATACGAAAATTTTTAACTACAGTTTTATAAAAAGGTTTCACATTTTCAAATATAGTGAGCATTTCAAAATATCAATTTTTTTATTGAAATTTAATTATTATTTGCATGTTATTTTTTCCTTCGAGTGTCATTTTTTGCTTTCTTTAACATATAAGCATACAATTATTATGAGATTTTATTTAATACACCGTAATTAGGTGATAGAATACTTTATAATCAGGGAGATTAAAAAAATGGTCAAATTTTAAGACTAGGTCAGGCTGATGATTGGCATCCGAAATCAAATAGGAGCATGGGCATCAGAGTGCGTTTAAAATAATACAGCGGTGTCCAAAACTCTGGACACTTTTTGAAATTTGATAAAATTCCTGAATATCACCTCGAACTTCGACCAACTAATGAATAGGTTTTAACTCACAATATACATCGTCTCAAGAGCATTTAGGGCACTCACAACAAATTGATGAAATTGATGAAATCGAAGAGAGATTTCGATTGATCCTGCTTCACAGGAAGCTGATAATGATTTGTAACTTTCATCAATTCTTTTGTGAGATAAGCGCAATATTTAATTGACTTTTCGCAAAAATAGAACGAATATTCGGGAAGATGTAGGGGTTCCTTTAAAAATCGCTAAGTTTTCCGCATGTTTTTTGCTTATAACTTGAAGAGTTTTAAAATTCTGGGAACATGTTAAAGAAGCCCTATATTAAAATTTGAATTAAATACGTTGAATAGTAAAAGAGATATTAGCATCTGTTGTAAATAATATTTGACTGTGTATGCACGAAAGGTAGCGTAATTTTTCTTTCACATCTACAGAAACATGTATATAAGGCAACTTATATAAAAACTCTAGCTGAATACCTTCAAGATTCAGAAACATATAGCCAGTTTGACTAGCTATTTTATAGAAAAGCACACTAAATTGATAACTCGATTTACAGAGTGCAATGAGCAACAAACATTCAAAGAACACAAGACACAAAGAGTGGATCATAAAGGTACTAAAAAGCGCATTAGAAAAAACAGTTGAATGCGGAAAATGCAAAAGTACAAAACAAAAAAACTTAATAATTATAACAAT
The DNA here is from genome assembly GCA_013235015.1 of Araneus ventricosus. NCBI lineage: Eukaryota > Metazoa > Arthropoda > Arachnida > Araneae > Araneidae > Araneus > Araneus ventricosus. The sequence continues at coordinate 11,622 of BGPR01011843.1, forward strand.
GTAAGCGCATAAATGATTTAAAAAGGAAAGACGCAATCACAAAAGCATGAAAGGGCACACTAAGATTCCAAAAGTCCATGTTGCATACCGTCACATTAACATCGTAAACAGAAACATACAATTCTTTAAATTTAAAACATTAAATTAAAAACCATTTAAAAAAGCAAGGATTAAAAAGTTAAATATGTACAAGCACAAGATATTAAAAACACATATTAGGGTTTGAAGAAGAAAATGCACACGAGAGATAACAATCAATTACAAAGTACAAAAATTAAACACATACCCACGCAAAAACACCAAATAACGGTTGACAACATTAGAACACAAAAATGCAGTTAGCATAAAAATCTTAAAAATTATTTATAGTCAAGCGTGAAAAAGCAAAATATGTTGAACTAGGATAACAATTGAATTCGACATCATATGCTATCAATAAATTATTTTAAACTGTTGAGATCACATCTTGACCACAACAAATTGTGCATAACTGTATAAAGTAACTGCATAAAACTAATGAAATTGTTATGAATCGAAATTTTAGATTCAAACCTTAAGAAATGAAATGGATAACAAAAGACGTATCTCCATGGGCTTGGATTTTGTCCCAGACAGGTGGAATGGAGCCATAATTTGCACATAAAACATTGTAATCCCTATTCCTTTTTCATTGCTCACAGCAAATGAGGCATTTTTTATTATCGAGGTCCTCTGGGTCCAGATTGTCATGAGCGCCAAGGAAAAGAAATTCAACTGAGTTAAGTCTTCAGATTCAGATCATTAGAAGACGAGGTGTGGCTCAGAAACTTCTTCTTTTTTTGTAGAAATGTTACCAAGTCTGTTGAGTTCAGTTTTATGAATTTCAACCACCTTAAACTATCTCAGTTTTCGTTTATCTTCTTTTCCTCTTTCTCCTTTTTCATTGAGATGCTCATTTTTTCAATGTAGTGCCATTGAAGTGTATGAAGGACAAGTTGCATTCAGCAAGCAGGACGAGTTCATGAATTAGCGTTCGATATCTTACCTCCAACCAATTCGTCAAGTTGCCCAAATTCGCCTTCTTATTTCAAAAAAACATTTAAAGAAATCAGCTTATCAGAAAAATTAAAATAATGCATGATTCAACACGTTTTGATCAGCTCTTTACGAATATCACATATATAAATCAAATCTATTTACTCCCTCAAAGCTAACCCTTACCAGGGAGCAACCAAAACTTGAGTAAGAACAACTCAAAAACACAATACCGCGTACTCTGAATCACACTAATACGGCGTACCATGGGTAGCTGTTCGCTATATGTCTCAGAAGAAAGAGAATCGGGGCATTTATGAATGGTAATTTTCAAGAAAAATCCAATTCGTCAACTTACACTCTTCGTCGTCTTACCCGACTTCCCCTATAACTAAGAATACTACATTTTTCAATGTTCATGTGTAACTTATTGTCTGTGCACCACTTAAAAAGACAATCAAGATCTCTTTGTAAAAGAACAGCATGTAAATTGGAACGTATTGTACTAAACAATTTCATTTCGTAACAAATAAAAGACACTCAGAGTACTAAAAAACACAAGTAAGGTCATTATTGAATAAAATAAAACTAAAAGAAGAGGTGAAAGAAGGAGGAGATTTTTGGATATTATACTTAACAGCAGAGCAAACAAAGTTCTAAATACATCAACTGCATCAGAATTTTCACCTTTTAAAGCTAACCTACGGACCATGGCTTTCCGTTTTAACAATCTTCTAGTTTCAATTGAGTAACAGAAGGGAAATCTCTTAGTAGCAATTTGTCTCCAAGGAATGCTTCAGCTGAAAACATAATTTAAACAGTTATAAATGCTAAAAACTGCATCGTCGCTGTCAATAAAATAAAGCCAAAAATTCCAATCGATAGCGCGGAACAAATTCCACATAGTTAAAAAATAACCCATTTAAAATCTTATCTACAGATATCCACATTTTTCTTATTGAGGTGGATAACAACAAAACATAATGAAAATGACAGAGCAAGATGATGCTTGCCCTCGGAAACCAAAGGACTATCGCTGTGTCAGACAGAAATTTGACTAAAATCAATACCAGGTAAAATAAAACCAAGAAATGTATTATTGCAATTAAAAGTATTGTTAAATTATCCTAAATTATAAAGATTCATAAAATTAGATAATAAATTTACAATTCGGTTCTTGTGACCACCTAAATAATCATATATAGATAAATAAAAATCACCACAGAGATTAAAATATAATCAACAAATCATAATCTTTCAAAACAATCATAAAATTCTACATACGTGAAGGCACGAGAGTAAGGCGGAAAATAAACAACACAAACAAGCATTTTTTGTGATTTAATTTAATTGAAATCCAGACAGCCTCGAGATACAATCCAGCAAATTCAAAATACAGGCAGAAAAAACACTTTTTGATGTCTATGAAAAAACTACCACCACGTCTGCAATAATTCGATGTGGAACCACGGTACCTTCGGAATACCAGGTATCTATCGTCGAAAAGTTCCAAGGAATCCATATCTTCAGAAAGCCATGCCACGGTTACTGAAATAATATCTTCAGCGTCAGAAGCCATAGAACTGAAGAAATCAACAGTCTTTAGTGCGAAGACCAAGTAGGTTTTGATAAAACAAAGGAAGTCATATCGAGACTGTGGGCGTTGATAATTCGATTCAACAAGATTGTTGTTGTCTCCCATAGTTATTCTCTGGTACTTCAAAAGCCTATTTAACATTAGGGTCAATATTGGTTTTTGGTTCGCCTATTTTTGATGTTTGTTCTAAATGCTTATAAATGGATGAGAGAATCAAAGCATCTAATATTGACGAAGAGAAGCAGACATTTATTTTTAAATCCACGCTACATAAAAAGCGATCTGCTTTTTTTTCTTAGAATAGAAAAAATTGAGGACCTAAGTATCTTACACTTTCATGGCAGAAAATCTTTTACCAGCAAAAAATTTCTTGTTGTGTTGGCAAATTATAGTAGATAGCTGTATCTACATAACTCCAACATCGTACACGTCTCATCGGAAGATCCCTTGACCAACAATAAAGAATTCATATATACTTGATGGCACATAAATTCCTAAAAGCTTCCAATGAAATTTCATCAGCTTTATTTCAGTGGCTGCAGAATACGGACTTCGTAGCTGTTAAGGTCCTGATATGTATGGCTGATAGGTGTGGAGGGCGAAGCAATAACGTCACTCTGATGATTATGCTTTAAAATTGATGGCTAAGCAACCATTAGACAACCTCAGAACATAGAGTTCCATAGCCATAACATTCTTTTATTCCCACAGACCGCGTGCTTGCACATATTGAAAAGAAAATGAAAATAGAAATGAGTTCCTCGTTGAGAAGAAATTATTTCCCAAAGTTGGGCAGTTTAAAAGTTAGAGAAGGATAATATCGATTATGATTGGAAGAAATTAGCAGTATTTTCATAAAACAGCTTAGAAGAAGGCATTTCAAATTCGTCCCGACAAATAATTTTTTATAACGAAACAAAATAATAAAATATTGGTGAAAGGAGAGGCTTTTCATAGATCTGATGCAGGTGAGAGAAAATAGGTTGTGAAGAGAAGGAAAAATATCATGACCACTAAGCTTAGAGTCGTGATTCCAGGCTTAATAGTGAACCCTCTAAAACTCTGTCATATTGTACAAAATTACTGTCGATGCAGAGTGTTGACAAATAGGTTTTCTGCAGAAACATTTTACAATCAGAATTTCAAGGACAGGAATAGTGGGACGAAATTCTTCAGGAAGACACAAAGAATATTTAGTGCAACCTTGCAGAAAATATGGCTATGAGAATCTGATTTTTTTTGCAATTGAATCTATTTTTTGAGTAATATATACTTCTTCTTTAAATAATATTTTGCAAAAATTATTATGTCTTGTGTTTTCAATATAATTTTGCGGATTTTTTTAGATTTCAGATTGATGCAAAACTGGCAAACTCCAAAAGAAAAGTTTAAGTTAATAGTTAAGTCCAAAAAGTTTAAAGCCCTCTTGTTTCATGATTCATTGCCATAAATTTTATTCTGAATCACGTTGCCCAAATGCCGTCGGGTTTCATAGGCCCTGGATCCTGTTTTCATAACAAAATTCGCAGGGAATTACATTTTCTTTAATAGGAAACATTTGTTGTCCTGATGCCCAGAGTATTAACCCTCTGAGTATTACACACTCATTTCTACGTTGGCCTTGGACTACCCCATAAGCGTACAAAACGCATTTCAACGTGTGGTCGAAAACACGCCGAAATTGGTTTGCGCTGAATATTACCTTCATTGTGAACTGTCTCTAAAGGGTGACAAACGTATTTTTCCGAATTTCCTATCCCTTTTCTTGGTTTGACATCTTGATTGATTATCTGGGAAGAGCAACTCTCAGCACAATAAAGACTGATAAGGATGCACTTACTGCAAATTAGGAATGTCACAGGATCCGAGAACCCACACTCCCCTGTGGTTTGGGGAATTTTAATGCTATTTGCATTGAGGTTATCTTTCAGGAAGAATTGTGGTGTCGGATTTTTTTTCACATTGTGTGTGTCGGAACTTGGAATCGCATTCCGGATTAGTTCGGTTTAATGTCAGCCTGGTTTGATGTTGTATTATGTTTCAAGTGCTATTCCTTTAATACAATTTATGTGATATAAGATTTTTTTCGATGCCTCTATGTTTTAAATAGTTACGTAAAATAGATATTGTGGTTTAAGTAAAATAGATTTTGCTCCAATACCGCATTCAAGCACACAATAAATTGAAAGCCTGGGGGGTTGCTAAGAAAATCTGCTATTCATATATAGTTGAACATTGTTCTTGAATCAGCACATTTTTCCCGCATTCTACTAGTTTTATGATATTAATGTAAACTTCTTTCATGTTAATAATCTCCATCTACTCATTTTTCCTTTATAAAAATAGAGTAAAATTAAATTTTTGTCAAAAAGGACAAACATTTTAAGGTATACGAAAATGATGCATTATTTTTATTATTTTATCTTTCAGATCAAATCGAAAATTTCAGTTTCACAATGATTATTTCATTATATACATTTGATTTTTATTAAAAAAATTAATTTTCAGGTCTAAGTGTGATTTTTTTAGACTATAACAGATTTTAACTTCATTTTTACACTACTTCGAAAAATATCTTTAAAATTCATAAAAATTACAATGAAAAAATTCATTCCGAAAAATAATAATTATTTTATTAATTAATTATTAGTCGGAAATTAATTTTTAGGTCACTCTGAACTGAGAAAAAATAACGTACATGAAAATAAATGTTAAAGAAAGTGGAAGAAAATTTTATTTTTAAAATTGTAAAATATTTTCTTTTTGTTAAAGGCAGGGGAAAATATAGTTTAGATGAAAACGATAAGAACAATATCGACTAAATTTGATGTTTGGGTGTGTGATCTTATCAGACTTATAATAATCTTAAGAGACTGAATCCGCTGCACTTTTGGGTCATCTTCTGTTGGGAGGAAGATACAGTTTTAGAACAAATATGTGGTCTTCGGTCGCTCGCTTTTCGAATCGCTTTACAAGGAAGACCGAATCACCCAGAGGATTAAGTATTAAAAAAATTATTTTCTGATATATCTCTAGTGGGCTGTGCATTTAAATGAAGGATATCAATGAATGCTTGTACTTCCAAAGTATTTATGGAAAGATTGGCTTTACTGACCAAAATTACCTGAATTTGTCTCTGTGTATGTATTACTACATTTCTGTCTCATCGATAAACATTTCCAAGTATTTTAAACCCATTATAATACTTTCGCTTCATCAAACCATTCGAGTGGTCTTATCACGATGTTGTTGAAAATTTTCATATTTTTTCGAAGTTCTTTTGTGCACCATTTTTTTTATTGAAGCCATCTTACCGTTTACTACGCCATTTTAACTCCAGACTTCTAAATTTAAAAAATATTGGATCAATTGTCTAATTCCTTTCAGAATTCGACTTATGATTTTTAACTAGTTCAACATAAACAATTCCTTTATTTTCTTCAGAAATCGATTATTAATTAGTTGATATTTCAGCTAAAAGCTTTGCTAATCATTCCATATCATATTTGTAATTCGAATAGATATAAATTGTCTCGATCTAGATATCCAACACAGATAGCGATCGGGCGCATCGGGTTTGACAGGCCCGACCTTCTGTTTTCTGAAATATCAAATGAGGAGAAATTCTTGAAACATATGTGGTCAACAAGTGAACGATATTTAATGCAGCTACTGTGAATATCCATGTTTTTCGTTGAGAGGTTATTTTTCTGTAATTAATTCTTGCTGCCTCCTGTCCTTGTTGGCCCGATGCGCGTCCTCCGGAGTTAAAAGAAGCAAAATGTCATATAATGTTGCGACACTGTAGATATAAAAATTGATATTCTCAGGCATTATTAATGTTCCAACAGATTTTTCGCCTTGATAATATGCATTGGGTATTGTTCATATGTGAAATAATTATAACATAACGAAAGCTACTATGCATCGCTTGAAAAAGCAATGAAATTTCCACCAATTGTGCTATGGAAAGGGACCGCTTAAATTTATGGTGTCCATTGCCAGTAAAATCTTTTGACGATTCCAAATACTTGATGATCATCATTGCCGATTATTCTCCGTGTTCTCCGCTCATTTTCTTAAATATATCGATATTTTTGTCGGTTTACAATATACTCATCCCAAGAGAAACGGGTAACGAGCAAAAAGAAAAAGTGCAAAACATGACCTCGAATTAGAGTTTAAATTTAATTTTTTGGGGTTCGTTAATGAAAACAGGTATAAATTTAACCGTACAATTTATTTACCAACGAAAATGAAAGGTCGGTCTGAAAGGTTCAATAGGGAAATTATTTAAATTGTTAGGATTATACTAATTGAAACGAAGCTGCCTCAATCATTAACGGTTGAGTTAGTAAAAATTGTTAATTATTTGAAAAATTGATTTTCCCCTTAAATTTTTTAAATGGAAGGCTAATTTAAATTATTATGAAAGTTCAAAAACATTAACCATAATGACAATAAATAATGTATTTCGACAGTAATAGCGAAAGATTAATCAATTGCTTTAAAAATTATTTTTAAGTCATATTATTCAAGAATTAATCTATCACGTTCGGGAAAACAAAAATATTGCATATTTCGTCAAATTATACCACTTGATAAGCATTTTGAAATGTTGCAGCTATAGTACAAAAATAAAAGAAAGTTTTATTATTTCATATACAAAAGCGAAAATAATATATTAAAATATTAAAAACTGGTAAATGATTTAAATCTGATTTCATGAATGTTTTGAAAAGCATTCTAAACTTAATGTTGTTATATCGAGGATATTGAATAATTGGTAATTTGATGAGATCATCGTTTTATTTCCTGACTTGTCATAATTCCACAATTTAAGAAACAAAATTTAAAGGTATAAGGAATGTAGCAAAAAAAATAATTTCATTAATCCAAACCAAAGATCCAGCATGGCGTCATTTAGGTTGAGTTGCGTTGGAAATGAGATTATATTCAAAGTAATTAATTACGATTTCCCCAAATGGGCCGCTACTATCATTTATCATACGCATGCGTAAATCCTCTGTGTCTTTTAGTTCTTAGTGACATCAACAAGTCAAGAATATTACCAAGCTTGAGTCGTCTTGAGAATGATACATTGTTGGCAAATATGGAGCTATTCTGAAAAGTATTGTAACATTGACGTTTTCATATCACGTCCGAAAAAATGGTAATAGCACTAATTTTAATTTACCAGCCCAGTAAAAAACTCTAGACTATATATTAAAGAAACGGATATATTACGAATATTGTGAACGTTTCTATAAAAATTTAAAATTTTATATAGAAATATTTTCAATATTAAAAGTGGTACTACTTATATTACAAATTTTTAAATCTTAATTCCTAACTATGCAAAAGGTGATTTCTCATTTTGACAGGAACGTTATTAATTTCCGTTTGTAAAGATGTCTAAAGATTTAATTTTTTCCAAATTTAAATACAGAATGTACAAAGAATCCGCAGACATCACAAGAAACCATAAAATATAAGCTGATTTTAAAGTGGGGCAATGCACACTGTTTGGTTTCTTCTCTTGGCATACAAAAGAAATCAGTAGAATAACTTCCCTTCAAGAGGCACTATAGGAGCAACAACCCAAAAGAAATGCAAATTTCACTGTGATTAATAAACTTGCAGTACGCAACAATTCAATTTAAGATTACTTTAGTTGCATTCCAAGCAGTTTATCATTGTCTGGTTGTTGCCCGAAGCTGTGGTATTTTTTTCAATCTCTAATAGTCTGTGAATAAAAGAGGCTGCCTAAATTAAGTCGAGCAAATGCTTCAGCTTTTGCAGGCAGAGTACGGCTTCTGGAAATAATTTCGTCATCATCTTCTACACTCTAATAATCTCGCATCATCATGTTATTTTTACCTCTGAATAAGATTCCACGGTACTAATTGCTTCATAAAGTCAGTTGATAACGATCGTGAGCATGTTTGTTCTCGTCAAGGCTACATCGACGAAAACTAGGTGATAAAGCAGAAAGGTTAGTAGGTTGTGCAACACGTGCGAGAAGATTTAGAATTTCTAGTGCCGGAATAAGGCGCAATTTCAAATACAAACATATAAAATTTGATGAGGGGAAAATCTGTGTATATCAGAAATGACGCATTTAAATCTGAAGATGTATGTTGAAACCTCAGAGATATAGCCTCAAGTTCTATATGAAGCTGGCTCTAATTCAGAGCTTTTTAAATTAGAAATTCATAATTCCATAAATCTGGTGAAGAGAGGATCTCAAAAGGAGATGCTTGTAAATGGGGTCAGTACATAGTACGAAAGAAGTCCACTGTTGTTTTGTAAAGATTTTGTAAAGATTAAGTAATTACACTTCTCAGCTTAAACACGATACAATATTTATGTAAAAATAAATATATGATTTTAAATAGGTTATTTTTACTGTAAAATTATGTTGGACATAGTTTGAGATGAAACTTCGAACACTTACTGGAGACATCAATCAAGAGTAGCAGTGGGAGGGGAAAGAACCATAGTTAAAAAGATAAGATTGCTCCGCACTGTTTACCGACCGTTTTGAAAATGGAGAAGGAAATCAATATACGACTTTTCTTGCGCTTGGCCTTCGTCTAGCAGCTTGCATCACGGGCCGTCTTGACCGTTACGGGCGTCAGACTGTTAAAGACATCTTATGATATAATTCCGAAACACATGAAATTTTCACTCATTTTCGAAGTAGTAAAACACATCATGATATATTATAACAATAGCTTTAATAAGTAAAATGAACAATGATTAATCCGATGAGAGTTTTGAAAAATCAGGTCTTCAGAAAGATATTTTTCTATTTTGAAATGGCAAGTTCGAAATTCGAACTTTCGGAAGAAAAGCAATCCATTTTGATTTTTTCGTATCTCGCGATTGGTGTCAGAAGATATCCTGAATTTTTGGCTTCATTGTATGAAATTCTTCGCATTTAGAAAAGATTTGTATTGAACATAATGTTCTCAAGAAATACAGGGATGAAAACTCTTAATTACAATTATCGGTGTCTTATAAAATAAAATTTGTACCGGTTCATTAAGATTATTCATAAATGAATATGAAGAAATGATAGCGGAAATATTATATGCTGTAAAGAAATGCAGAAATAAAGAGCAAAAAAGAAAAAAATGAGGAAAATCATTGTAATTTTATTTTGTATCAGCAATAAATTAATTTTAACACGAATGTTAATATTTCGTTAAAACAGTGAATGATTTTTTTATTTCATTACTTTCTCTCATGAAACAAAAGTGAGGAATTGAAAATGGATTTCACAAAAATTTTTGTCAGAAAATGCAATTGAAAGCAACAAATTCCACACAAATATAATAAAATCAATAAATAAACATCCATGCCTTCTCACTGCACATAAACAAATGAAATTACAACTGAAGTTCTGCGTTAATCTGCTTATCATGATATAAGTATTATAATTAGAGAATTATTGTAGCAGAAAATCTCAATAAAACATATTTACAGTCTGTGACATTCGCTACAGCTTAGTAACAACCAAAGAGGCATAGAAAACTGTTACTCGTGAATCAAATCACCTTTTAATATATCTGAAAAAATGCAGAAATATTAAGCCTCTGAACGATTAAAATATGAGCTTCCATTTGAAGGACATTATAAAATATCCCGGTAATTTCACAACAGAAACAAAACTTATACATTTTATGCACATACGAGCACGTTTCGTAGCAAAATGTCATCTCATATGTGAACTACAGTTTGAAACGAGCATGTAACATCCTCGCCATTTTCCAACCACGCCTCTTCATTTTCGTCATACACGTTAATCTCTCCATCCTTCATATAAAAAATCCTTTGAAGACAAAGCCGATACTAATAAAATTTAGAAATTATTTCCTCGCATAAAAGTTCTTTTTAATTTTTAAGCGGTCCAAAATTTGTAAATGCGCAAGAGGAAAGATAAATGAAAAATTTTCCAATATGGAAAGCATAACATCATTTGCTATCAAAGAAATCATACATTTTCGAAATATTAATTTTAAGTTGCTCAAATTCAATGCAGTTCTTATTCACGACATTAAAACTATATCCATTAAGCTAACAAATAGTTCTGCATCCTAAAATGGAAAGAAATACCGGGATTTTGCCTTTCACTGGGCCTTTAAATGTTAAGTGCTTCAACTCTAATTCTCATTATTCTCATTTACCAGCCGAGACAATGAAGTCCAAGCTTTAAATGCCATATTTTGCTTCCAGATGTCGTTTTCACACTCATGTTCCTGTGTGATTTTGGATGCTTATCGTGTGCCTGACATAGCAATAAAGTTTTTTAAATTTATTTTGAATCATCCTGTAAATATAAAGAATAGAGACAATCTATGACATTTTAATGAAAAGCATTAAAATATACCGATTTTAGATGTGCTTCAATTTGTTGGTATTCTTCTTTTCAGAATTTATTCAACTTAAGCGCAATAGTTTTGATATTTCAATATTTTGAATACTTTTACAATTATGAAATGAAAATAACAGGAGATTGTATACATTTTTGTTAACTGCAGGGTAAAAAAGAATCATTGAATCAAATGTATTTTGAATTTTAAAATGACTAAAAAATTCTTTAGATAATATTTTCCAAAGTTATTAGCAGAAATAATCCAAAATACAAGATAAGGACATGTCAGTGTAGTACTTCTTGAATTTAAAATTAAGTCTGTTTCTATACTTTCTGTTACAGTATTATTTTATATTGGATTAATGAACTGTTTTCAGCTACTCGAGGGATATATCAGAACGGTCCTCGTGATTTCAATATTAATTCAGATGACGAGGACGACACCTGAATTGTCAACTCGTTCTCCCGAGTTCTAATTTATACCAATAAGAGAACATGAAAATTTGTATTAAATAGCATGTAGAGATTGTTAATATACTTACCTTTTATCTATTTTTAGAAACAGCCAATTCATTGAATTCTATTTCTGTTACCAGCGCGACTGCGATTATCTTGTTTAACTATCATACGTTATATTGTTTTAATATTAAGGTAACGGGATTCTTCTAGGAGAACTTAAACTCGAGATCCATTGTCTCCTGCTTCTTCATGGAATTGAATGGTTAGTGACTTAATAATCATTTGAACTTTAATTTAATCTTTTTACCAGAAAGTATTTATTATAAATTATATTCCTATTTATATTCTGTGGTAATTTTTGCATATTCTCGTTCCACACTGGTCACTCTTCCATGGTAAGTACAAGAGTAAAAGTAAGAAGTTGAGACTCTTGTTAAAAATGATCCACTTAATGTAAAGGAGGATTTTTCACAGAGTCGTTGTTGTAAATATAGAAGCTGTGTTAGTAATATTCCGGTAAATCATATTTTCGGTGAGGAGATGCGCATAAAAGACTCTTAAGATAAAAACGCTAAAAGTAATGAAAGTAAGTGTAAGACTATGGGCATATTAGACTCTCTTACAAATGAGAATGAAGTAACTAGTGGTGGACGAAATGTTGCAGTTAAAAGACTCTAATGAATTTCATCGATCTGAATAAGCCTATTTACAATGATTCACAAAATTCAAATCGAATCATCGATTCACCAAGATATGAATTATGGAAAAATGCTAAGCCTAAAGTGAAACACAAACATAAATATCATAACACAGAAACAAAGAGGAGAAATACAGTTAGCTTGAAAGTTAGAAAATCCTTCATTTTATTCAGAAGATAAGATATTATCTCGAGATGGGAAAATATTTAATTTTTCGACTGATCTCAGTAAAATAGTCCGCCCTAACTCTTCGCATAATCTTTTTTTCATAGTTTCGAAATTAAAAATTTTGCACTCTTGCCTTTATTTGAGCTGTAGAGAAACGAGTAATATTTTTAGTATTTTTTTATTGGTTTACAAATAAACATGTGAGTTTTACGAATCAGATTATCCGGAAATGTGTCATCATCTTGCCATCTGTTTAAAACATTATTATGCTCTGTGTTTTATAACATGCTTCATAAGATTAATTTTAGGTCTTTCTTTGGAAATTGTATTGCTAAATGTTGCCTAAATATATATTAAACATACTTTTGGGGAGTGCACTGAACCATGATTATAAGATTCGTCATGCTTATTCAAAGGACTCTGAGAACGTTTCTTCGTTAGAACCTCCGAAAATTTTTCCCGGCAGGTAGGTATTAAGACTGTAACCAAATCTTGTTCAGTCTTATATTTTAAATACTAAGCTGATTACGGTTTCATCATTATTATTATTATTTATTTAGTTTCTCGAAACCAAGATTGCACCCTTATTATGAATGATTGTAATTGGTTTAATATTTGAAGCTTGAAAAAACAGATCTTCAAATTTTTATGTACGACTAAGCGACTTCTTTGTTGTAAACAGCTAAATAAAATATTTTTGATATTATAACTGATATTCTTTTGTCAGATTTTATAATGGCTGTTTAACTCTAAACAGTTCATTTTAAAATGGTTTTCCTTTGAAAGCATACTTAGAAAAAGTTAATTCATTTTCGCATATATTTTAATTTGCATCAGATTGATATATTTTATTGTTTTCAAAGAAAAGGAAAGGAAATTTTCGATAGATATGCTTTCCTAATTATTAGTACAATAAATAGGAGAACTGAGACTCTTTAGCCGAAGGAAATGAAAGACAATGTTTGATAGTTGTTAATAAATTAGAATATTTTCCTTAAATATATCTACTGGAACATAACTTTCAAAACTAAAATTGAAGAATTTGCTACAAAAGCTGGTAGTTCAATACAGGGCACATTTTTCTTTTACATGTGTTTTTTGTGGCAATATATAGGGGAAAGTATGGTAAAACTATGTACCTAAGACTCGAAAGCCGTTTGGAAATAAACTATTCGAAATAGAGCTTGTAAAACTTTATTAAAATATGCATTGTTTATCGTTTTACAATATATCTTTCAAGAAAATTCATAGTTTACCACTTTTGTTATAAATGAAATTTTTATATAAAAAGTCATAACACTTGGCTATACTACGCTATAGGGGCAAAATCGGGAATACATGTTAACTCTATGATGAAATTAGGAGATCTCGATTTTCAGTGGAAAAGTAGCAATAGCTATTTTCGTATAATAATTTAAGAATATTAGTTACAAAATTGACTGGTAAATCAATCGTCTTCTTCCTCTACGCCTCTACTACTTTCGTGGAGAAAGCTAAAACAGTTTTTGGAGTGGATTAAACTTTCTCATTTATTTAAATTAAAAATACATCATTAAAATATAAACAATCAACGTCTGATGTGTTTTTATTGTCTTCATCGGAGGAATCGTCGTTATTAACTGTTCCAGTCCTACGCCACGTGGATTACCCGGTTTTACCCCGAGTACAGAGTTTTAAAAATACAAAACAGAAACGCACCAATATTGTATGAAATTTTTATTGTTGGATAGGGCATTAATTCTTAGTAAACATATAATAAACTGTGTTAAATATAATTTTTATAACTGTATTGATTATTTAATAAGGATAGTTTAATATCAACTGAACATTAAAGAGTTGACATCATAAAACAAATAAACCTACAGAGAATGAAGTGAATTTAACAGATGCAACGCGCCACTTTGTCTGTTCCTTTTTCTTGACTAGTAGAGTGTATTTCTTGAGTTAGTATTTATGCGCAAGAAAATAGAAGTAATAGTGCCATAATTAAGGACACCCGGTTTTACCTCACTCTACCCTATATTTTTGAATAAAAATATTGTCTGAATGTGCAAAAACAACTCAGAAATTTTTTAAGAAAAATATATTTTTCACAGAATCATTTAGAAGTCCTTTTAACGGCTTTCTTAAAATTTGAAAAATTACGGTTACCTTCTTTGGGCAGCAAAACCTTCAATTCTTAAAATCGCTCTAAAGAATATTTCACACGTAAGGAAGAATTTTGAATTTTCAAGCTTATTTTATAGTTGTACAGAATCTATAAAAATTAGACTTACTCCTTTTCGCAGAAAAACCTTTACATTTTTAATAGTTACAAGTACAAGTAATGCACAAGAAATTGAATAAATACTCAATTCAGAAGAACATATAGACTGCCGAAAAGTGGATATTAAAATTTATACGACTTTTGAGAAGAGAGATTTTTTAGTTCCAGTTTTTAAGTCAAGCATTTTAGTAAGATTATTTGGTTTGCGATGGAATTTGTAACAGCTGCGATTGAAAGATTATTCAAGTTGAAACGAAATTATCTACACTTTAATACGCATTCGGTATGATAGTGTTTCAAATCGCTTAAGAGCAGGAAAAACATTTGGAGATTCCTTCAGAGCACATGTTCATCACGTTGTATCATTCATAGTGAACCAGAACAGGGCGTGATAATACAAATATGATTTCATTTGATTCTACACTTTAAATGACCAAATTAACACGCATGGAGCTTGTTTAAAGTTTGAATGCGAATATTGTTTTATAATTTGCAGAGAGGTTATTACATTAGCATAAATTTGACCAGTTCATACAGAAAAAATAACTAGAATTAGAGAGTTTATTTGATATTTCACTCAACTTAACATATAAAGAATGTGTCACACTGGATGAAGCAAAAATAAGCACTAAAAGGATAATGGTATATTTTTTGAATATTTTTATTAATGTGTCTAATCTTTTGTGCTCAAGAATACATCGAAAAACCATGGCTTTAAAAATTACAAGTGGATATTGTATTTTATGGCAGAAAATTTCCACATCATGACAGTTTTATAATATTTCAGCAATTGCAAGACATTGTTATGAATTTTATATTAAACAAAGAACTTATAATTATAAGTACCAGTATATTAATAAATGTTTGTTAATTTAAAGCTTAGTTCATAGGTTTCAAAACATCGGTTAAATTTGTAAGTTATAATATTCTGTATCACTTAATATTATAATGAATCTTTAGTTGAGATACCCATAGATGATTATGAAAAAGTAATTGTCTTCAACAGAAATTGAAATGCGATAACGATTCAATTCAGGAGCCTTTTAGCGGAAATTCTCCTTTAAATTATAATACCATTTCAAATAAATGAACGATAATGACAATAAATAAAATATTTCGACAGTGAAAACGAAAGATTAATCTATTTCTTTTAAAACTGTTTTTATTACCAAGTCATATTATTCGGGAATTAATCCATCAATGTTCGGGAAAACAAAAATAATGCATATTTTGTCTAATTATACCATAGGACGAGCATTTTGAAGAGCTACAACAATAGTACAAAAATAAAACAAGATTTTATTAGTTCAAATATACAAAAGCGAAAATAATATTTTAAAATATTACAATTTGGTAAGACATTTAAATCAGATTTGATGAATGTGTGTGAAGCAGTGTCTTCAAGTTGTGAATGGAGCTTCGCTTTCTTATACACGATTGAAATCTCTCTCGCTTTTTGTTAGGGCGAGATACCTGTCATTCCATTTCAATGTTTACATGCTTTTCAATTTTAAAACAGAAATTTATATAAAAAAAAAGATAAGGCAGGTGTTTTTTTCAACGTTGCACAAAATTATTCAACATAATAATACTTTACTTTCTATTAGAAATAATGGTACAATTAAACACGTTGAATTAATAAATAATTTTGTTTCCAAGTACTGTCACTGTTTTGGAATACACCAAATACCGCTGTAAGTACAGACAAGTAATTTTATGATCGAGTCAAATATTTTGTTTAATTAATGCTCAATTCATTTGTGATATTTGGCAAGATATGGATAGTTATGGATTTTTTAAATTACTTCATTCAACTGCAATAATATATCTATGTTAAAAATGCAAACTAATACCAATAAAAGCAATTACGGTTCAAAGGGGTCTGAAATTGACAGAAATAAGTTATACGAGGAAAAGTGTTCATTCCTAAAATATCTGTAAGGTTAAAGTGGTTTTCCTAAGTGTAGAATTAAACAAAATTATATCAGTACCATAAATCATGCATTGTTACAGTCGAAACTTTTGTAAGAATGTTCAATATCTTGTTACAGTTTCGGTATGAGACATCAAAATTTTCCCACTGCAAGTAATCCTTAATTTTAAAAATCCTTAAGCCAATATATTTATTCCTCTGATGAAATCTTTCGTAATGCAACTGCAGGCAGAAGGCACCATGCTCAAACGTTTTGTATAATCTTCACGATAAAAGAGTCATAAAAGATAATTGAATTTATTAATTTAGTAAATAAATACATGAAAAGAGTTCCAGATCTAAAAACTTGATTTTTTTTCTTGATTGTTAAGTATATATATATATATATATATATATAGATTTAGATATTAAAATCATAGATAATAATTTAGTAACAGACATTGATATTAGAATCAAGAACATAAGAAATTTTTACTCAATTGCCCAGGATTATGGCTTTCCTATAGGTTTTCTAAGAGCATATATAGATAAGAAATATTTAGGTCATTTAAAATAAATCACTCATATTGGTTTATAAAAGAATATTTCTATTATTTTTTATTTATTTGTTAGTGGGATAGTGTTTTCACTCATTCTACTCTTATTGTGTAGTTTTATTCAAATTTGGCTATTGATTTATTAGTTTCAGATTTATTACATAGATGGCGCCAGGATCTTTCAAGTGAAAAATTCCTTTTTAATAGACATTTTTAACTTTTTTTCTAATATTTTCTAGATAACTAAATGTATTACAATTTTTAATAAAGTTTTGAGAATTTTAATATAGGTATCTTAATAATTTATGATATCAAAAATTAATTAGATTATTTATTCAATTATGCTGATTCATAGTAAAATTTGTAGTTGTGGCAACATGTGATGCCAATATGCATGGCGGGCTATATTGAAAGAGATGAATTCTGGTAAGTTTTAGAAGAGACACAGATTAGTTTATGTTTAATGTAAAGTATGGGTACTTCAATGAATTATATAATTATATATTTACTGTCTTTAGTGCAATATCTTAGTGCAATATAATAATATTTACGTATTCTATCCTGATTCTTAGTCGTTTATATATAGTCATGCTTTATAGTTAGGGTTAGTATAAGACTTTTCTTTCGAATTTCTTTCATTTTAGGGTAAATTACCCTGTCTGTTTTTTCAACAACAATAGTCACAGGGATGGTTTGTACAAGAAAATTAATTTAACCTGGCTAAGCTTGTCCACAGCCAAGCTGCTATTTTAATTGTTGAAAACTCCTTTTACTTGGATTGCCTATTTCATTATTTTTAATAACAACAGTGTTCTTTCACTTGTAGACATATAATGTTTAAACTTGATTTTTGTTTATGGTATCATTAGTAATTTCAATTTATTAGATTTTATTTAAAAGTGATGTATCGTTCAAATAATGAATATTTGATATAGGATTTAATTCTTGTTTATTTATGTAAGTTTGCATACTGGTTTTATTTGGATTAGATTATATATATATATATATATATATATATATAATCCTGCAACCACACTTTCATAACTGATTAGAGAGACCCATTTGTTTCTAACAAAAATAGCGTCTAACGCTGCCCTGACTGCTGTTATGTGAACGAGTTGAGGCTGTTAAAGTTAAATGAGATTTGTTTTGTAAAGCCACTTAAATTTTTTTCTAATTCACTCCATCCATGCCACTTTATATACGCATGAAGTTATTAACAATATTTATTAGAAATAGATTGTTTTAAATTTTAATAAGATGTTATGATTTTAATAAATACAATTTATAGACGAACATTTTTGATAACTATGAAAATTTTATTAGTTAATAAGTTATAACATTAATAACATTTTTTTCACAGGAACGAACTTTGACATCCCTTCTTAGAAGTCGTAATAAAATAATGAAGAAGGAAAACGTCCTATTTATTGAATGTGTAAAGCAATTGCTTTTTTAAGTATTTTATGCAAACGAAAAATCAAATAAATGTTTCTCACTGAAATGAAAAAAAAAGAATTGCTCTTTCACACTGCTCTTGTTTTGAACATTAAGCAAATTAAACTGCTTTCTGTGCTGTGATCAACCATTAAGAATATGCTGCTTGGAAATAAATATCTGATAAAATTAGTAGAACTATACAAACATATTAAAATTATCAACTAAATGTTTTAATTTTCTTTTAACAATTTTAATATCTTTAAGAATTATATAAACTTCTATTATACGAATTATTATTTTTTTATTTATTTTTTTATGGATTCAAATGATTGAATCCACCAGAACTATCTGATAGCATACTGGATATCTAAATATATAAAACATTAAGGTACATGGCACAAAAAAGAGGTTAATTTCTTTTTGCCGATGGCAACAATCGGTTTCTTTACAAAACAAAACCGGTAGCCATGTTAGGCACAATTTTATAATTATAGCCTACTACTATATTCGATCTGGTTTGAGTTTAACTCAAATAGTTCACAATAATTCTTATAATGCAATGAAACTTTGGATGAAATTATTCTAAAGTGATCAGTTAGAAATGAAGTAGATAGGATTAGGAGAGAGATAAGTAAGCGAAAGTCGAAATCATTTTAAAGTAAAAAAAAATGGAGGGAAACATCATGGAGCTTATTAGCATCAATATTGTATAATGGATACTTTTCCGTTATATACATACTACGTTCATTCTTGGCGAATTTTCTTGGAATGCTGAATACTCCACCTTGGCTCAACTCCTTTCTTGACGATAGTTGACGAGTTATGTATTTTTGGCTAGCTGAATTGTCATCAGCCAGAGAGCGCCAATTTGGCGAAGAATGCATTATGTGAATATAACGTAGCACAGATGCTGTGTGCGGGATGCGCTAATATATACAGGGTGTCCCAAAAGAGTGCAACAAGCATTTATTTCCTGAAATATTGCATTTAGACATGTACTTACAATTACGAAGTTTTATCAAATCAGGTAACAAATTATATGGAAACACTTTGGAAGCTGAAAATATAGAGTTAAGAAAATTAAATTTTTATACTTCGTCATAGAGAGTCAAAAAGCGTTAAAGTGCAAAATCTTCCTATTACACTCACCTATATGTAAACTAAGTTTCACGATTCTATCGGCAAAAATTGCAGAGATATATTCATTTTTAAATTTAAAGGGGATTCTCACAAATTTATATGGAGATGTTTAATACAGAAATGCAAATTTATTCAACATGGAAAAGCGGCGAAATGCCAATATTTGTCCAATAGTACATCATACAATCTTCATGCAATGAAAAAACTTCCAACGACGCATACTCTTACCCAGTTTCATCGGCAGATAGTTGCAACTATCGACTTGATGAAGAATGGGAAGACAGCTTGAGAAAATGAAAATCTAAAGCATAATATGAAATTAGCCTTATATCAACAACAATATTATATTATTTCCTCTGAGTGTTACGAATTTTATTAATCTTTACCTAAAATCAGGTGCTAATTTAAGCCTTACCTAAAGCAGGTGCTACTTCTAAGCTTTACCTAAAGGCAGGTGCTACTTTTAAGATTTACTAAACATAGGTGTAGGTTTTCGCCCGCAAGACGGACGTAAATTAGTTTTCCTGGACGGACGCCATCACTTGACATTCTCTCTGTGTATGCCAATTTTAATTGTATTTCAAGAGATCACTTCGGATTTGGTTATTCATTTCATAGATTTGCTTTCAGTTTCTCGTGTATCTCTCTTTTTTGCCAAATGGTCTTTTCGAAAGTTACAAAACTGTTCTAGTCGAAGGAGCACGGTCACCATAATAATTATGAGATTTGGTTACTTAGATTTGGTATAATGAGACCTTTTAGAAAAAAATGTTCATCATCGAACGATATTGTTTCTCGTCAATCTTTGAGAAATCACAGTACTTAATTACATCAAAAAAGTTTCAAACAAGGCCTAAAAATATACCCGAATGCCATACACTTCGACAATTACCGACCTCTAAATATAATCTTGATATCGACTGATGGCTCCATAAGTTATAAGTTAGTTATTATTCTAAGTAGTCACTAAGAAGTATCAGTAAGTTATTATTCTAACATGTATATATTGTTTTGCACTGCTGAGAATGATAAGTATTCAATCATAGGTTGTATGCTAATGTTATACCAACAGTATCTTCTGAGCAACTTTAGTATATCTAACTTTCAAAAATGAGTTATAATAATTTTATTCATTTTCTAAACATACCGTAAATAATAAAATTAATTAAGAATAAAAAAAATACTTACATTTTTCCAAATGAAAGACGGTCAAATCCAAGAACTGTCAGGTCGACGCTATGTAGTGGCAGCCATTGATGTTGCAAATACTCACGAACGCACATCACGGGGTTGTTGAGCATTCAAATTGAATTATCAGTGATTTCATGCAATTTACAGCATTATCCGATATCGGAACGATATTTATATGCCGTGAATTTCCGATTGGCAAATTTTGATTAGAAAATCTAGTCATAAATATATCATTTTCCAATCAAATTTACTGAAACGGAAACCAGTTCCCGGATACTGATCTGGATCCGGAACGGTGAGTTCATGCTACTAGGCTAAGGCCCTGATATGTATGACTGATAGTTGTGGAGTCCGAAGCAATATCACCACACTGACGAATATGCTTTAATGTTGTTGGCTAAGCAACTCCCAGGTAACCTAAGAAGATAGAGTTCCCAATCCAAAACATTCTTTTATTTACCCAGACCGCGTGCTTGCACGAATTGGAAAGAAAATGAAAATAAAAATGAGTTCGCCGTTGAGAAGAAATTCTTTCCAAAAGTGGGCAGTTTAAAAGTTAGAGATTATATCGGTTATGATAGGCTGAAAATCAACAGCATTTTCATAAAACAACCTGCTAGATGCCATTTCAAATTCTTCCAAACAAAGAATTTTTTTTATAACGAAACAAAATAATAAAATATTAGTGAAAGGAGAGGCTCTTCATAGTTCTGATACAGCTGAGAGAAAATAAGTTGTGAAGAGAAGGAAAAATATCACAACCACTAAGCTCAGAGTCGTGATTCCAGGCTTAATCGTGAACCTCTAAGATTCTGTCAAATTGTACAAAATTACTGACAATGTATTTTGAACCAAATTAAGAGAGTCTTTTAAATAGGTTTTCTGCAGAAACATTGTACAATCAGAAGTTAAAGGACAGGAATAGTGGAAAGAATATTTTCAGGAAGACATAGAAAATATTTATTGCGACCTTGCGGAAAATGTGACTGTGATAAACTGACTTTTTTTTGCGACTGAATCTACTTTTATGGTAAAAATATACACATCTTTTTTAAATAATATTTTGCAAAAATTATTTAAATTATTTATTTAGATTTCAGATTGCTGCAAAAGAAAAATCTCCAAAAGAAAAGTTTAAATAACTGGCCCTTTCTTTATGACTCATTCCCATAAATTTTATAGTGAATCACACTGCCCAATGCCTTCGCGATTCATGGCAAAGCGCGTAGGAAATTACATTTTCAATAATAGGAAACAGTTGCGCTGGTGTACAGTGTATTAACTATTTAAAAAATATTTTCGGATAAATCTCTTCTGGGCTGTGCATTTAAATGAAGAAGAACAATGAATGCTTGTACTTGCAAAGTATTTATGAAAAGATTTGCTTTAACGTCCAAAATTACCTGAACTCGTCTGTATATAGGTATTAATACATTTCTGTCTCATAGATAAACATTTTCAAGAATTTTGAACGCATTATACAATTTTTGCTTTATCAGAAAAATCGAGCAGTCTTATCCCGATGTTGTGAGAAAATAATTATATTTTTGATAATTTCTTTTTTACGCCATTTTTTAATTGAAGCCATCTTACCGTTTACTGCGCCATTTTAACACCAGATTTCTAAATTCAAAAATATAGGATCAATTGTCTAATTCCTTTCAGAATACGATTTATGATCTCTAATTATTTCAACATGAACAATTTGTTTATTTTCTACAGTAATCGATTCTTAATTAGTTGCTATTTCAGCGTTGCTAGTTTCTTATTTCATATTTGTAATTCGAATAGCGAAAAATTGTCTCAATCTATCTGTTCTATTTAGCAATCCAACACAAATACGCGAGCACGCGCATCGGGCTTGAGAGGCAGACTTTCTGTTTTCTGAGATAACAAATGAGGAGAATTTCTTGAAAAACCTGTGGTCAGCAAGTAAATGAGTTTTAATGTAGCAACTGTGAATCTGGAAGGGTTAATTTTCTGTAATAAATTTGTGTTGCCTCCGGGTTTAAAGCAAGCAAAATTTCATATAATGTTTCGACACTTTAGATATAATCATTGATATTCTCAGGCGTTATTAAAGTTCGAAAGGATATTTCGGCTTGATAATTTGTATCGGGAAAAGTTAAAATGTCGAATAGTTATACCATTATGAAAGATCGAAAGATCAAACGCGAAACAGTTATACCATTGGAAATGCTACTATGGCATCGCTTAAAGAATCAATGAAATTTCGACCAATTGTGCTATGGAAAGGAACTGCTTAGATTTACGGTGGGCAGTACCATTACAATCTTGTGACGAATCCATATACTTCATGATCATCATTGACAATTATTCTCCGTGTACTACAGCTCATTTTCTTAAATATATCTTTATGTTTCATATATTTAAGAAAATGAGCTTTATGCTTAAATATATTCTTATGTTTGGCGCAGCATAATCAAAAATGGTTTTTGCGCCAGTAAACTCCACCAAACCTAACCAAACCTTAAATATATCGATACTTTTGTCTGTTCACAATATATTCAACCCAAAAGAAGGGGGAACTGTGCAAAAAGAAAAAAAAATTGCAGGACATGAACCCGAATTCGAGTTTATATATAATTTTTTAGAGATCATTGATAAAAATAGGTATAAATTTGATCTTACAATTTATTTATCAACGGAAATGAAAGGTGTGTCTGAGAGGCTTATTAGGGAAATAATTAAAATTGTTAGCAACATAATAAATGAAACGAAGCTGCCTCAATCATTAGGGGTTGAGTTAGTAAGCATTATTAATTATTTCAAAAACACATTTTCCCCTTAAATTTTTTAACGGGAAGGTTCCTTTAAATTATTATAACAGTTCAAAAAAATTAACGATAATGACAATAAAAAATGTATTTCGACACTAATAACGAAAGATTAATGAATTTCTTTAAAAATCCATTTTATTACCAAGTCATATAATTCGAGAAATAATCTATCAAGCTAGGTGAAAACAATAATAATGCATATATATTGTCAAATTATACCATATGATAAGCATTTTGAAATGCTACAGTAATAGTACAAAAATAAAACAAAATTTTATTATTTCATATACAAAAGCGAAAATAATATTTTAAAATATTACAAATTGGTAAATCATTTAAATCAGATTTGATGAAATTTTTGAAAAATATTTTAAAGTTACTGTTCTTATATCTAGGATCTTGAATAATTGCTATTTTTAAGAAAACACCAATATTTTTTTCCTGACGTAACTTGCCATAATTCCACAATTTAATAAATAAAAAATATAAGGTACCCAGAATGTATACTATGCAAAAATAAATTCCATTTACCCATACAAAATATTTAACATGACTAGGTGACAACATGACATTTAGGTTGGTTTTCGTCGGAAATGTGCGGATTCGAATTAGTTACCCCCTCAAATGAGGGTGCTGCTATCATATGCATGCGTAAATCCCATGTGCCTTTATAGTCCAGTCATTAGGTGCTAAAAAGGAATGATTTAAAACAAATTCTGGTGGAGTCGTTATTTTTTGCTCCTATATGTTTTTTGGGGTGCTGATTACGAATCTGAGGTTTCCCACCAAAAAGTTTTGTTGGAATTTTAGTTATAGTCAAAAAACATGAAACAAAATGGACTTTCCCCCAGTGTTTTGCTTATAACTCAAAAACTATCAACTTGTTTATGGCATCATCATATATCAAAATAATCAGCACAAAATTTCCTACAATTTTTGTCTGTACTATTTTTCGATACGCATACCGTTTAAGTGCTATAACTGGTTGAAGTTTCGCGAATGTTTGACTTGCCTGCTAGCTCGGCTTGAACAACAACGAACCATCCAATCTGTATGTGCGAAATTATCTATCTTACTAAATAAATTCCTACTTAATTAATATAATTTTTCTATCGTAAACCTCTTTGTGCAAATAAAGATTTTATCAGTTATATTATGAGTATACTTGCATAATCGGCACAAAATTCCTTCTAAACCTTTCTACCCTGATATTACCTGGCTTTCGCGGTTGTGAAGTAAACAACAGAGTAAATATCACGAATTTTTTAATAAGTTAGGAGGCTTAAACATAGCCCTGTTATTGTCCCCTACCTGCTCTTGGTATCAAAAGAATCGAAGGAAATTATTTTAATGCCGTGAAATTCAAAAGAAATGACAGAGTGCCACCACTAGCTCTAATAAGTGATGCCATCAAGGTACATGATGAAAGTGTATCTATCAACCCTACAGCGCTTTTCCAGATAATTTATATTACAAAGCAATCGCATGAACTAGAGGACGTCTTAACATTTGAATTATGTCCCTTTCCATTACCTTTGTTTGATGAAGCTGTAATGCGTAAAGGCACGAAATCCTCTTTATACAAAGCTTTCAAGCCATGTACACGGGATTTTAATGCTGAAAGCGGTGTGTATATTATTGATGGAGGATACTTGCTGCACAGAGTCATCCGGAAAAGGGGTTCAACTTTTTCATCAATTTGTGATAATTATGTGACATATGTTTGTACAAAGTACAAATCAATTGCTCTAGTCATTTTCTATGGATATCTGAAAATGAAACAGTAGGAGGCACTAAATGTGCAGAATGGGCCAGAAGAACACAGAAACAAATGTCAAGTGAAGTAATGTTTGATGAAACGATGATACGAACTGTTTCCTAAGAAAAATTCCTGGCCAATCCGAAGAACAAGGTTAGACTCATTTCCGTCCCGATGAACAAGTTCTCCTCAGTAAACAAGGTATACAAGAAAGCAGACGAAGATGCTGATTGTTTAATTGTGAAAACTATAGCTTTGGCCCCAACACCTCCGTCTGTGGTTGTCATAGGTGAAGATATCGAACTTTTGTCATCTTAATTGGTATTTGTACCTTTGACAATGTATGTTTCCTAAAACTAGGAAAATTAAAATCGCTGAAAAGATATTTTCTCCTCATACAGTTTTAAAAAAAACAATCGCAGACAATATTTTATTCATACATGCCATGAGCGGATGTGACACCACATCAGCTCTTTTTAATTATGTTAAATTGAAGTTTGTGCAGACTTTGAAAAACAATAATGATCTCCTCAAAGTAATTGAAATTCTTAAGAACCCGGATATGACCCCTGAAGCTGTTGTGGATGTAAGGAACCGCTTTCTTGTGGCATTGTATGGCTACCCAATAACTACCTCGGATACTCCATCCTTGAAAAATCTTTGCTACAAATGTTACATGAAATCTTCATTTAACAAGGTAGCAACATGGCTTCGCTTCGCAGCTGCCCACCAACATTCCCTAAAAGTTTACTATCAGATCCAGCACTGGCTTGGCAATAAAAAGAGACCTGGAGAATGGGGTTGGGAAAGAATAAACATTGAGCTCCAACCTGTAAAAACTCAGAAGTCCCCCGCACCTGACTCTATCCTGTACGCAAGATATCCTGCAAGTGTAAAAAGAGGTGCACAGGAAATTGCAGCTGTATGAAGGTCAGACTGTTTTGTTCAATGTTGTATCCTCATTGTTGGGGCAACTGCAATAACAGAGGGATTCAAGTAATTAATAGTGATGAGGATGATGATGGTGAACCAATACTGCCCGATGATTTAGTTGAGGCGTCTTTATCTTTGCATGTGGAGGAAGACACAGGTGATCTTTTAAAAAATATTGGATCATAAGCTTCAAAGCGACCAAGATAAAGTGAAGAGACTGTGTAATGTACGCAGATGCCAAGATCATATTTATGACTGTAGTTGTATTATTATTAAGTTATTATGACTTTTAAAGTTTAAGATGCTACTTTTTTTCATGTCATTTTTTTCTTGGTTACTATATGCCAAGTAATTCAAATTAATTAAAAGAAATTAATAAAGTTTAATTAAAAACCACACTAAGTACTTTTAGTTGTTTGTAAAATAACATTTATTGCGGAAGTGAATCTAAGTTTCCATCAACATCAGCCTTTTAGAGCTAATCAAGGAATTTCATTCATAACTAGCACTTATGTCCGGCGTTGCTCGGGACTAAATTACCTTCATGTCTAATATAACAGATGAAAAATTTATTTGTAAAAGGAACAATATGGTAGAAAAAGTGTATTAAATAAGTAAAGTATATTAATAGTAAGATAGCAAATTTTAGTGCATACGGAAAGGAAGATTTGTTATTTTTCAAGTCGTGCTAGCAGGTAAATCAAACTTTAGCCAAACTTCAACCAGTTATGGCGCCTAAATGGTACGCGTAACAAAAAAATAGTATTGACATAAATTGTAGGAAATGTTGTGCTGATTATTTTGATATATGATGATGCCATAAAAAAGGTTGATAGTTTTTGAGTTATAAGCAAAAAACTGGGGGAAAATCCATTTTTTTTATGTTTTTGTCTATAATTAAAATTCCAACAAACATTTTTGGTGGGAAACCTCGGATTCGTAATCAGCATCCCAAAAAACATATAGGAGCAAAAAATTACGACTCCACCAGAATTTGTTTTTAAAAACTATCTAATGACTGGACTATTCCCTCTTCAGTTACATCAACAAGTCGAGAATATTACCTACCTTTAGTCGTCTTAAGAATAATACAGTTTGGGCTATAATGGAGATATTGTAAAAAGTATTGTTACATTGACGTTTCCATATCTCATCCGAAACAAATGGTAACAACACTAATTTTTACTTAACAGCCCAGAAATAAAATTTCAGGCTTTGTATTAAAGAAAATTTTGCATCGATAATAATAGGTGGTTAAGTAAAATTTTAAAATTTTATATAGAATCGTTTTCTATATTAAAAGTGGTAATTCTTATTTTACAAATTTTCAAACCTTTATTCCTCACTACGCAAAAGATGATTTCTCACTTTCACATGAACCTTATTTATTCCCGTTTGTTATGCTAAATAAATTCATAATTTTTTCCAAATATAAATACAGAGTGTACAAGTAGTGCGTAGACATTTCAAGAAACCATAAAATATTAGCCGATTTTAAAGTAGGGCACTTCATGCACATTGTTTGGTTTTTTTCTTCGCATAGAAAAAAAATTTAGCAGAAAAACTTCCCTCTAAGCAGCAATATAAGGAGCAACTGCCCATAAGAAATACAAATTACGTTGTGAATAATAAACCTACAGTACAAAACAATTCAATTTACGAATACTTTCGATGATATCAAGCAGTTTATCAGGAAACGGTTCTTCTCCTAGGCTGTGTGGTTTCACCTTTATCTACTAGTCTATATAAGAGGCTGCCGCATTATATTGTGCAAATGCTTCAGCTTTTGCAGGCAGAGTACGGCTTCTGGAAAAATTTCGTCATCATCTTCCACATTCTATTTCTTTCACATCATCATGTTATTATTACAACCGATTAAGATTCGACTGTACTATGGTCTTCATAAAGGCAGTCTAAAACTATCGGAAGCATGTTTGTACTTGTCAAATCAACATCGACGAAGACTAAATGATAAAGAAGAAAGGTTACACGGTTGGGCAACACGTGCCAGAAGATTTAGAATTTCTAGGCCGGAATAAGGCACAATTTCAAATACAAACATATGAAATTCGATAAGGGAAAATTTGTGTATTTTACAGATGTCGCATCTGAATCTGAAGATGTACGTTCTAAATTCAGAGATATATCAACAAGTTCCATATGAAAGTGGCTCTAATTCAAATATTATTCAATTAGAAATTGGTAATTCCATAAATCTGGTAGGATATCAAAAAGAGGTATTTCTAAAGTGGGTCAGTACAAGGAACTAAGTCCACAGTTCTTTTCTAGAGAAAGGAATTAAACTTCTTAGCTTAATGCTATAGAAAAATAAGGTAAAAATAAATATATGTTTTTAAAACGGGTGATTTTTATTTTAAAACTATAATCGGACATAGTTGGAGATGAAACCACGAGAGACTGGAGACATCAATCAAAAGTGGCAGTGGGAGGGGAAAGAAACATTGTTAAAAAGATAAGATAGCTCAAAACCGTTTAAAGGACTTTATGTAAAAAGGACAAGGAAATAAGTATACGACTTTTCGGGAGCTCGGCCCTCGTATAGCTGTTTGTATGACGATCTGTCTTGGCCTTCACGGTGGTAAGAGGGTTAAAGACATCTTATGAAATAATTCCGCAAGATATGAAATTTTCAGTCAATTTTGAAGCAGTAAAACCTATGAAGGTTTGTTATAACAATATAGCTTTAATAAGTAAAATGAAAAATTATTAATCCAATGAAAATTTTGAAGAAACATGTCTTCGGAAAGATATGTTTCAGTTTTAAACTTGCAAGTTCAAAATTGGAATTTTCAAAGGAAAATCCAACCATTTTTATTTTTGGTATTTCGCGATTGTTATAAGCAGGCATCCTGAATTTTTGGTTTCATTGTATGAAATTCTTCGCATTTAAGAAGGACATGCATCGTTGTCAAAAAATACTAGGATGAAAACAAAATTATATAAAATTACCGGTATTTTATAAAATAAAATGTGTTTCGATTCACTAAGACCATTCATAAATGAGTATGAAGCAGTGATAGTAGAAATATTATATACAGCTAAAGAAATGCATTAATAAAGCGCAAAAATTTTAAAAAATGGGAGAAATCATTGTAATTTCATTTTGTCTCAACAAGCAATTAATCAGAAAAAATGTTAATATTTTGTTAAAAAGTTAATGATTTTTTTTATCTGATTTCATTCTGTCATTAAAAAATGTCGATTTTAAGCTGGGTTTTACAAAAAAACCTTCATCAAAAGATGCAATTGAAAGCTACAAATTATACACAAATATAATAAAATCAGTAAATAAAAATTCCATGTCTCCACACTGCACATATACAGACAAAGTTACAACTGAAGGTCTTCATTAATCTGCTTATTTTGATACAGGCCTTATAATTAGAGAATTATTGTAACATAAAACATTAATAAAACATATTAACAGTCTCTAACATTCGCTACAGCTTAGTAACAACCAAAGAGGCGTAGAAAACTGTTACTCGGGAATCAAATCACCTTTTAATATATCTGGCAAAATGCAAAAATATTAAGCCTCTGAACAGATTAAAATATGAGTTTCCATATGATAGACATTTTAAAATATCACAGTAATATCACAGCAGAAACAAAACTTAAACTTTTTTGCATATACGAGCTCGTTTCCTAGCAAAATGGCATTTCATTTGTGAACTACAATTTGAAAGGAGCATGTAACAACATCACAATTTTCGAACCACGCTTCTTCATTTTCGCCATGCACATTAATTGCTATCAACTAGACAAGTATTCATCTCTTCAACCTTCATATAAGTAAAACATTGAAGACAAAGCCGATACTAATAAAATTTAGAAATTATTTCCTTACATAAAAGTTCTTCTTTCAAACGGTTCAAAAGTTGCAAATACTGAAGAGGAAAGATAAATGAGTCATTTTTTAACATGGAAAGGGCAACATCACTTGCTATCAAAGGAGGCATAAGACGCTCAAATTCAATGCAGTTCTTATCCATGACAATAAAACTGCTTCCATTAAGCTAACAAATAGCGCTGCATCCTAAAATTGTAAAAAATAATAAAAAGGGATTTTATTTTTTTTTCACTGGCCATTTCAAATGTGCTTCAACTCTAATTTTCATTTACCAGCTCAGACACAAAAGTCCAAACTTTAAATGCCGTCATTTGCGTCCAGATGGCGTTTTCACATTCATGTTCCTATGTGATTTTGGATGCTTGTCGTAATGCCTGACCTACCTTTACAGTTTGGAAACGTGTTTTGAATCATTCTGTGTATGGTGGGAAATTACATTTTACAATGAAGATTCTGTCAAGAGGGCATTTAGGGGACCAACCAGAGAGTGATGAAGAAAATGATTTACAACTTTCATAAACTGTTTTGTTTACTCTACTCAACGAATGCGTGTATTTTCATAAAAAGCTGGTATTATGGGCAAAATATAAAAGTTGTTTTAAAAAATCCCAAATTTTTCTTCATGATATTTGACTAAAACTATATACTATCCGCTTGGAGATTAGAGCTATTCGAAATAAACGATATTTTCGATTTCGAATAGCCAGGCATATTCGAAATAAACTGACTGCTCGAAGCATAATAAAGATTGTACTGTTTTTTTAATGAAGAGAGTATAATGAGGTATGGGGGAGAAGTTTATATCGCAGAAGCATCATTCGGATGATTGCACCTATCTCTAAAACCAGCCTCGGCTGTGCATCGACTATCTAATCTTTTTAAAAAAAAATCGCACTGACATCTGCAATGTAATATTACAAACTATATTTTGGAACTTTAAAACTGGGAGCAACAATTAAAATTTGCCTATATTTTCCTCCCTTATATTTAATTATTCGATCCCACTTTATCATGAATGTGGTTTCTGAATATGTATAAAGTACAGGTTCGGAAGAAAAACAAACCACCTGATATTATTCTTCAGTCGTTTATTGTATATTGAAACATATTGCTACAAAACAAACAAAGCTATAAATCTTTTGAGAAATAAGATAATTCTGCTAGAAACTTTAAAAATGAAAAAGCTCAAATATCACTTAATTGGGTAAAAATTCCTGGTTTCTAATGCTAAGAAAATATTGAAATAAAGAAACAAATTTAATTTTTTATGCCTTTTCCAAAAATGGCAGAATAAAGTAATTAAGAATTTTTTTATAATTTTCTATTTAATTCAAAATTTATTTGAAGTAACATCATTCTAAACTTTTTTTCCTAATTTCTCATTAGGGGAAACTAGGCAGACTTGACCCTACATAATATTCTCAGCTTGTGAGATTATTGGTAATTTTTGTGTGTCATTTTCAATTGACCTTTCGTCTCATTGTCATTTTGAGGGGATTTTAATTCCAATCTCAAAAGCCATCGTAATAGTATATAGGTAAATATGTTTTGCAAACCCAAAAGTAAATTTTGACTTTTTCATTCCTCAGGAAGTTTACTATTGAAGATGTGGTAAATCAAAATATTTCTGAGTTTTAAGCATACTTCTAGCTTTAATTTCATATATGGCATTATGCGGTATTTTAAATCTAAGTGATTTAATTTTCAGATAATTTAGGAAAAGTTAAGTTAGAGCAACTTGCACCTAAAAATTTAGGAAGACCCTATCAAAAGTATTGCAGCTTCGATGTTGTAGCCGACCGAAGCGCATTTTTTGGTTCTGATCAGTTTTCTGCTGCGGAGAGTTTGTCGGCAATATGACAACTGAAATATAGAGAATAATTATTAAAAAATTGTTTGTTAGGAATTATATAATGAATAGAATTTCTTTTTAATGTGATAGTTTGAAATTATGCAAATAATTATTTTAGTATGAATTTTAACAAGAATTGAAATATATTTATTCCGTTTTTCCTCTCTTACGAAAAATCGATTTTTATTAATTTATTATTGTAATAAAAATCTTACGATCAAACTATTTGTTTTCGTTTGGTTTCATTTAATGACCATGATTTAAGGCATCCCAACTGTCAAGTGTCCCTAACCATAGGGTCAAGAGTACCTAAGGTTAGGGAGACTTGAACCCAGTCGATTTTATGAAATATATTTATTTTATGATTAAATAAAATACCAGTTTACCATAAGTACATTTACTATTTTTAGAAACAAATCTTTTTATGATGATAAAAATTCAAACATTCGAGAAATATAGGAAAAAGTAAAATATGGTCAAGTCTCCTTAGTTTCCCCTAGTTATTTCATTTTCATATCCCAATTCAAATGTGCGTTACACCGTTAGAGAACCCTATACGATTACAAACACCCTTACGATTACCCCCTGTTGTAGTATCAAGGAATTGTACGAATGAAAATAAATGATAAAATTATTGTATTTAAATGATTTTAACAAATTAACCTTTAACAAATTAAGTTTCTCCATTCAAAGTTCATTCTAACACAAGGTTTGTTCGAGTTGGGTTGTTGTTCACAAAAGCTCCTGTGCAAGAATTTAGAACAAGAAACGGAATTTTCCGGCATGAGGAATATTTATTTTTTAAGGAAGTCTCTTTTGACTACTTGGTACAGCGATGCTCAAGAATTTTTATTCCATTCCGCTGATACATATCCAGACGTTCTGGTAACATGTGTTTGATCCACAGTCAGCAGTTTTCTATACCCATCTTGCGAAGAGTTTTCGCAGGTGTTAATGTTACCGCAAAATATCATGTAAACATTCATTTTAGATATCCGTAGTCATAGTAATTTCACGCACCCTCAATCTTCTGTCATCCATCAATAAATCATTGAGTTTTCTTGAGTGGTAACCTCAATAGGTCGGCCATCTGGCGTTCTGGCCCTTTGAGAGTTACAAGACCATTAACTGTTCTAATCAAACATACAGAGTCACCATAAGGCTTATGAAGCTTAAATTTGGATTCTTGAAGGACTTTACCTTTCAGAAAATATTTCTTCATTTCTGCACAATAGTCTTTCATATCATGCTAACCTATAATTTTGCGTTTAAGAGATTTTCTTGCTGAAGGTATGAGCAATGTTCCTCATTGTCCATATATTTCTGAAACTCGGAATCAGCATAAGAATCACTCGGAGTGTGATACATCTCAGACATGTAAGTCTTGTTACTAGGAAAAGGTAATGTTACGAAATAATTAACACACCATCCAAAAGCGACGAATACAGTTTTGAATGTTCGTGAATTAGTCGAAAGAACGATTGATGAAAATGATTTTAGATAAGTTGAGACTCTTGACAAATCTGATCCACTTTTTGTAAAAGAGGATTTTTCCCAGAGTAGGTATTGTAATTATAGAAGCTGTGTTAGGAATATAACGGTTAATCAGATATTCAGTACGGAGATGCGCATGAAGTACTCTTAAGATAATATGAAAGTAAGTGTGAGGCTATAGACACTTCAGTGTCTCTTACAAATCAGAATGGTGCAACTAGTGTTGAACCAAATGTTGCAGTTCAAAATTCCAACTTGTTAAATGAACTTCATTGGCCTGAATCAATCTCTAATTACAATGAATCATCAAATTCAACTCAAATCATCGATTCGCCGAGATATGAATCATGGAAAAAGGTTCAGCATAAAATGAAACACAAACAAAAGTATCACAACACAGAAAGAAAAAGAATAAACACAGTTAGATTAAAAGTTTGAAAATTCTTCGTTTCATTCAGAATTTAAGATATTATCTCGAGATGGGCAAACATTTACTTTATTGACTGATCTCAGCGAAATAACTCTGTCCCTAGGCTTAACTCTATCCCTAGCAAAAAAACCAGAATTTTTTGCCGTCATTTTTTTAATTAATCACCGACCCGTTTTAAACATAAAAATGCGGCTGGATTAATCAGGGTTCCTGAAATTAATCGTCCCTCTTTAACTTTGTGAAAAAATTGTAATCATTTAATAGTAAAGTTTTCAAAAATTGTGTTTTGTGTGTACGAAACACTGGCCCTTTCACATTCTTATAAAGTTGTAATTTTGAAATTAATGATTTTGCACTCCTGTATTTATTTGTGCTGTAGAGAAACGTTTAATATTTTAAGTATTTTGATGTTTGATTTACAACTAAACATGTAAATTTTACGAGCAAAATGGTCCGGAAATGTATCATCATCTTTCCATCTGTTAAAAATATTCTTTAAAATTTCCATTTTAACCCTCTGAGCGTTTCACACGTATTTCTACGTCGACCTTGGACTATCCCATAAGCGGATAACACGCATTTCAACGTGTGGTCAGAGATACGCCGAAAGCGGTCAGCACTGAAATATACGTCTCTTGTGAACTGTCTCTAAAGCGAGATGAACGTAATTTTCCGAATTTCTTCCCCCTTCCGTGGTTTGACATTTTGATTGATTAGCTGGGTAGGGTAGCGGTCGACACAATGAGTGCTGATAAGAATGTACTTACTGCAAATTAGAGATACCACAGGATCCAAGACCCCACACCCCTATAGCTTGGGGCATTTTAACGCTATCTGCATTGAGGTCTTCTTTCAGAAAGAAGGTCAGTTTTGGATTTTTTTTTTCTAGTTGTGTGTGTCCGAATTTGGATTCTGTATAAGTCCGGTTTAATGTTTGTCAGCCTGGATTGAAATTGTATTATGTTTCAAGTGTTTTCTCGTAATACACTTATGTTATATAAGATTTTATTTCAATGCATCAATGTTTTAATCGAATTGTTAAGTAAAATAGATTTTGTTGCCCAATCTCTTTCAATACCCCATTCAAGCATAGAAAAATTTGAGAAGCCTGGGGTGATAAGAAAAGAGGGGGTTGTTTATTTCGTTATATAACATTGAATTGAAAAAAAAATAACTAAGGTTTAGGTGTGATTTTTTAAAACTATAGCAGTTTTTTTTCTAGATGAGTTTTCTATATTACACTACTTAGAATTTCTTTTAAATTCATCAAAATGAAATAAATTCCGAAAAAAAAACAATTATTTTTTCAAATGATTATTATTCAATTTATTTTTTGCTCACTCTGAACAAACATTGAAACAAATGTTAAAGAAAAGGGATGAAAATTTTATTTTTTATGTTTTAAAATATTGTATTTTTGTTAGAGAAAATTTTGGTTTACA
>BGPR01011844.1:0-47017 GCA_013235015.1 Araneus ventricosus
TGCAAACTTGCTCATGGTTTAGAAGGTATGTTCCAAACTTTGCGAACATAGCAAGGCCTCTTAGTAATCTTACTAAAAAGAATGTACAATGGTTTTGGGGTCCTGAACAGCAAGACGCATTTGAAACCTTAAGGAAAAGTTTAATAACACCCCCAGTGTTAAAACAACCAGATGGATCGAAGCCATTTCGTATTCGTACAGACGCTAGCAGTTATGCTTTTGGAGCCGTCCTTACCCAAGGAGAAGGTCCAGAGGAGCACGTTATTGAGTATGCCAGTCGTCTGCTCATCCCAGCAGAACGAAATTACTCCACTACTGAACGTGAAGCACTTGCAGTAGTTTGGGCTCTAGAGAAATTTCGAGGTTACGTCGAAAGCCAAGAAATAATAATAGCATCTGACCACCAGCCTTTAAAATGGCTTATGACGATAAAATCTCCATCAGGTCGTTTGGCAAGGTGGGCTCTTCAGATCCAATCCTTTAATCCGAAAATTGAGTACACGCCTGGTAAAGCCAATGTCCTTGCAGACATGTTGTCTAGGCCTACAAATTTAAATGAAGATGTCCCTTGTGACATATTTGCAGTATCAGCTGATTTCCCAGTGAGAAAGTCTAAAGACATTCGACAAGAACAGTTAAAAGACGAAGAACTAAAAAAGATAATTGACTGTTTTGAAAACAGTTCAAAAGATGAAAACTTCGCAAACTGGACTAGTAGAGGTTATCTTATGACTCAAGGTATTCTGTATCGTTACTCACCCGAAGTAGAAACAGAAGAAGCACAACTCGTGGTTCCTTTCCAGGAAAGAGAGAGAGTGTTACAACAGTACCATGATGTTCCAACCGCTGGACACTATGGAGCTGAAGGGACTTACAACAAAGTTGCCTCTAGATACTATTTTCCAGGTATGCGAAAATACATTGCTGAATATGTTAAAAACTGTCCCGACTGTAATCGTTACAAACCGAGTAATCAGAAGCCAACCGGTCTTCTTAGAACTCCAGTTTATGCCCAAAGGTTTGAAACTCTTGCTATTGATTTGTTTGGACCTCTTCCAGAGACCTCGTCTGGTAAGAAGTGGATTTTTCTCGTAGAAGATACCAGTACAAAATGGGTAGAATTGTTTGCCCTTAAAGAAGCAACATCGGTAAACTGCGCGAAAACTTTAGTCGAAGAAGTCTTTTTAAGATATGGACTTCCACGCAGACTCATCAGTGATAATGGTCCACAATTTATCAGTGCTGTAATGCAACAAACTTGCAATTTCCTCGGAATTAAGCAAGACCTTATTCCTGTGTATCATCCCCAAGCTAATCCATCCGAACGTAAAAATAGGGATCTAAAACCCCGGCTAGCCATACTAGTCAGAGATGAACACGACTCTTGGGAAGAAAAACTGCCAATGATTCGTTTTGCATTGAACACTGCTAAGTGTGAAACCACTAATCACACAGCAGCCTTTTTGCAGTTTGGCAGAGTTGAGAACAACGGATGATGTGACACACGACTTAAGAGCACTGATTGACAACGATAACTTCGTAGATGAGATAACCCCATATCTCAAGCGATTTTCTCGTTTAACCGCAGAGATTAAAGACCACGTCGAGCAAAAGCAAGACAAGCGTAAAATGTATTATGATCGTCGACGACGACAAGCTTTCTATAAACCAGGTGACCAAGTATGGGTGACACTACATCCTATTAGCAAGTCACAAAATAAGAAAATTCGGAAATTCATGCCCAAACGTGAAGGACCTTACTTAGTGATTACCAATCGTTCACCCACTACGTATGACATTGCTGACCCAGCAAAGCCAGATGAAGTCCTAGGGACTTACCACAACTCAGCCTTACGAGCTTATGAACTCCCAGTTTCCAGAGACAGTGGAACTATAGCACCTCTCCGGAGACGGGGCAGACCAAAGAAATATAGTGCTGACTCTTCGCCGAGACGTCGTACGAGCCAGAGGGGGAGTCTGTAACCGCACTGTTTTCCGAGCTCGCCACCTAGCGGCCGTTGGAGGAGACCGCAGTTCACGATCTGGAGTCGACGAGTAAACATGGTGTTCTCCCCCGAGATATTGTTTATTTTTATGTAACGATGTGTTTTGTTCTTAATGTTTGTCCCTGTATGTTGTGTCCTTTTGTGTTTAATTAAAAGTATTGAAACGAACCAAGACCCCTTTCCTTGATGGCTACTGTTATCCCTAACAGAAATATGATTATGGCGTACCAAAAAGGCTACAAATTTAGATACTTTTCATTTTCTATATCTGAAGGATTTCCTTTATAAAATTTAAATAAAATGGTTTATATAGATATTTCCTCAGAATCCAAAGATAATGGTTATAATAAGTAGACATGTACATATATATTTAGTCAACTGTTTCACAAATTAAGTTAAAAATGAATATAAACTATTATGAAAGGTACGAAATACTAACTGAACATTTATAGAGGAACATGATTTTCTGTTTATATAGATGAAACTTTGGTATTCCGGAGTATTATGTGAAGGTCCGTTATTAAATTCCATTTTAGTTTTGAATTGATGTTCTCTACTCAAGAAAAGTTTAATTCAAAAAGGCATCTGACTGACTCATACCTAAATATCTATCATTGCATTAAAGCGTTGATATGTATCAGAGCCATAAAAATGCAGAGCACATAAAACATGAAAAAAGATATTAAATTCAGCAAGTTTTCACAACATTAAAAAATGACATCTTTATCAAGGAACAAGAATACAAATTCTTTTATTGTAATATTTACAATTAATTTGTAAATATTTGACAAATTTCTTTGAATTAAAACTCAAATAAAAAAAAAGATTGTAGTGATATATACGGAATGAGGAAAGCCATTCCACATTCAATATTAAAAAAATCTAATTAGTTAGAAACTGCATCATACTTAAATTTAATTATACGACAGAAAAAAAACCTTCGGAAAATTGTTTGCTGCATATCATTTCTCCTCGCATCTTCCCAAGCCATTGTCGAATATCATCAAATAAATAACATTTTGTGTACTGAAAGTTCATAATTTGTTGCTTTGTTCAAGTTTTATACACTTCAACAGAAAAATACCTTTTGATCAGGAGATAATGCATGCCTCGAAATGTTTCTGTTTGACAAATCATTCCGAAGAGATTCAATGACATACCATACAGCAGATATCGACAAACTAAAGTAATTAAATCTTTTATCGAATTTAAATAATTTAAGATCATATTGGCATTATCTAAAGTAATTAAATGGCATTATCTAAAGTAATTAAATGGCATTATCTAAAGTAATAAAATCTTTAAAAGTAGTTAAATCTTTTATCGAATTTAAATAATTTAATCTAATAATTTAATTTAATAAGAAAATATTAAGTAATTAAATCTTTAAATATAATTGATCTTAACTAATTATCAACTATCATTATTAACTATCTTGATGGAGTAGTAAAAGATTTAACTACTTTTAAAGATTTAACTACTTTAGATTGTCTTATTAAATTATTAGATTAAACTATTTAAATTCGATAAAAGATTTAACTACTTTTTAAAAAATCTTAAGTAATTGATGAATTCCTCTTCAGATTGGTCAAATAGATTACATTTATCCCGATAAACCCTTTCAAGCTCAATTAACGTCTTAGCAGCCTCCATTTTAAACGAAACTTGTATTGTATCTCCGAGAGATACGAGATTTAGGGATTTTTAGTAACAAAGGCTGTTATCCCCTAGTTAAAAAAATATTCACTCCAAAATTCGTTTCAATCTGTTTAAAAATCAGGTAAAATTGCCATCAGGAGATGGACAAGAAAAATTGTCGATCCAATTCGGTCAAGGGAAAAAAAAGAATAAAAAAATTGGTACCCTCCTAGAAAGGCCTCCATATTTTTTTCTCTTTTAAACGAAAGTTTGATAAGTTCTGATATCGAAACAACACTTCTCGCTAGCGAATAGCGTAAACGCCAAGTACAGGGCTGGCATGAAATCTGGGTCCTTTTTTTGGACCGGGCGAGATTCGAACCGCCTGGATAAAACGGGTACGAGAATCGCACTCTGTCGTTAACGGGAGGAAGAGATGACGTTTCCCAACCCAACCGGGTACCAGAATAGACCCCTAAATGTGCTCATATTTTTCAGTATTGATATGTTGGCTGTGTATGCGTATGTACTCTCTGTGAAACTCGAATTAAATTTCACCCTAATTAAATTAACATCATATTTCAAGGTTTAATAATTTCTTTGGAATTGAAGCAAATTTATCTTTAACTGATATCGCTCTAGTGTTATATTTTCAAGGTATACGGTTATATTCAATTCTTATAAATTGATCTAAATTGAAACACAATTAACTCCATGTTATATAAATGCCATTTGAAGTCACATAAGTGAAAATAACATTCATATTTCTATTTTGAATACATAAATATATAGAACCATAGGTTTCTTATAACACCCTCAAAACTTGACAATGAGTTTTGTTATTCACTATGTTATCGGGCGTCATTCATTCATAACAATGTGCACGGAAAAGACACGGAATTTAACTGAGAGAATTTTGGTTTTAAATAACAATGGTATAATATAATTTCATCAAATTTTACAATTTGAATTATATACCCTTTTTCATTTTTATAGATAAATAAAAAACTTATATCAAGTAAATAAATAATTACACGTGGTTATAAAAATTGTTGAATGAAAATTCACACGAGCTTAAAAAATGAATAGAAATGAATTAAATAGAAGCTGACATGAGCGCCCTCTATATTAGAAATTGACTAAGCACTTCCTGTAATTGGGAAACAAAGTAAGAATGCTTGATGATTGATAATTATAACGCTATGTTCATCGATAACAATTTGTGTGAAATGTTTCAACTGATATCAACAACAAGAAGTCTTGAAAAGAGTTAAAAACTCGAAAAAGCCATCCATCAGCCGCTAGAAATGCCGTTCCATCGGAAAGGGAGATATCGGTGACGTCACGAAGTCCATAGCCAATCCGAACTCACTAACCGCTTCCTTCCACCCTTTTTTCAACTTTGCATTGCCTGTCTCAAAAAGATATTCTACCCTCACACTTGTGTAACGACAGAAGGCGAAGCAATATCACTGAATTTTAACAACTGGTAAGTGTAAATGATGATTAAATTTTTCTAACTTAATATTCTCAATAAATAGTCGTCATTGTGATGTCTTCATTCTTACGAAATTGTTTAACAGGCTCAGAACAATGGTTTTAGCTATGCGTGGATATGTCGACCAAATACACCGGCATATTTCCTCCGCCATTGTGGGTCATTTTAAGCTTTGCATATCGTTCAAGGTGCCGTAATCATTAGTAGAACTCA
Source organism: Araneus ventricosus (assembly GCA_013235015.1). Taxonomy (NCBI): domain Eukaryota; kingdom Metazoa; phylum Arthropoda; class Arachnida; order Araneae; family Araneidae; genus Araneus; species Araneus ventricosus. The sequence continues at coordinate 5,356 of BGPR01011844.1, forward strand.
TTAAAGTTGTTGAAAATTGATGTACTATAACTCTTTAACATTCATTCCGAGTTTTTTCGACTCTGTCGTAAGATCCACCGATCGAAATCCGCCATTAACTTCGGTACGGTGGCGTTCGTATGTCAAGTTATTGATAGCGCGGGTAAAATTGTTTGTTTTGGTTTGAAAGATTATTCATGACCTTTTCCTGCAAAATCAAGAATGTCTGTTGTAAGTTTTATAATGATATTTGTGGAGGGAGCCAACTCATTCGTGCTTTTCTGTGCTATAAGTTGCGGAAATGTATAAATATTAAAAAAAAAAAAAAATGCCATATCGTATTAAATGAGTCGCAACCTAAGTCTTAAATTTTCTATTGCTGCTTTGTTAATTTTTCTTCAATGCTGTTAAATTGTTTGTAAATATATTTAGTGTCACGTGCTTTTTATAATCTGTGTATTTTAAAGTATCCGATCTAGTGAATCATTCATTTAATCTTCAAGATGTCGTTATTCAGAAAAAATCCTTACCAGATTATTGTTGTTTACTTGATATCTACTGTGTTTGAAAGGAATTAAGTTTTTAAAAATATGATCAGCAATGAAATGTTACTTAAAATATACTTTGTACTGTTTTATTGTTTGATCTTCTGTGTGGTGTGCATTTCAAAAGTATTTTAATCGTGCTTTAGAAATCTTTTAAACTTCATTTGACGCTCAAAAATGCATGTCTTGTTTTAATTTTAAAAAACATGTTTATATATTAGCATACAAAATAAACATACATGCATAAACTTTTTCATGTAATCATTGCATATGATACAGAGAAAGTTATGCAGATGGCTTATTGCAGGTTAAATTATTAATTTAAATTTTCTGAAATTCATATTTTACAACTCTGAACACTAACAAAATGTTTAATGTGATAATTTGGAATTTTGTAATAGTTAGGAAGTTTTAATTCTGATAAGGGAACATTAAGAGAAGCCATTTCTTGTCTTCCATTGATTTCTCCCATTTACATGTTCAATTCCAAATTATGATATGGCTTTACTGGGTCTGGGTACAAAAAATTCTTGGATGAAAATAGATTTAAAAAGGTTTTTCCATAAGTGAAGGGTGGTGGGTGAATTATTTAAAAAAATGGCTGGACTTCGCATAAGATTTTTCACATGGTTTAGAAACCTGTTTTTTTTTTTCTGGATATTAACCTTAAACTGTATTATTGTACCCTTTCATAACATTTATTTCTGCCTTATTCTCTGTTATAATTCAAAATTGTAATTTTAAACTAGGCATTTAATTTATAAACAAGTATTCTTATTACTTATCTTATTCTTGGAGTATATTTGAGGCAAAACATATGTAGCTTTAATTGATATATTTTAACCATGTGCCTTGCTTTTTAAGCAAGTAAAGTTATAGTATTTCTGATTTCCAGAGTATTAAAAAAGCAAGCTTTTGAATTTTTAAATGTAAGTTTCCTAATTTTTTTAAGTACAGGATTTACATGTATTATTTTGTCTTTGATATGATCCTTAGTAATGATTCTTGTATCGTTTTTTGAAAAGTATACACACTTAAAATTTTAAAAAAATTGTATTTAATTTTTTCCATGCATTCATTTATATTAAATTTCATAGTTTATATTTAAAAATTAATATGTGATATTTAGATATTTTGAAATTCAACTAAAAAAAAAAGTCATCTTGAGGGAGGGGGGGATTATTCTCGAACCAATTTTTTAAAAATGTATATTTCCCAGGAAAATTTTTAGAAATATTCTCTTCCATGGACAAGCGTTTCTTTATTACACGAGAGGTATTAATATTTTTAATATAAATGTCAGTTGTATTGCAAAAATTTAATGGAAATCTTAATTATAGACAGTTGCTTCCTCTAACAGCGAGTAGAAAATGAGTATTTATTCTCATTTGAAATTTTTAAATTATTGAAGTAACGATAAAAATCGATGAGTAAAAGTGAAATTTATTTACACTTTTGAGGGAGAGAGAAAACAATGGTTTCACTGTAAATTTAATTCATTCTGTCTTTTTATGAAGTATATCAAAATATTCTGGAACATTGTATAAGTAAAAATATTCAATCATAATATACTGCTTAATGGGTTAACATACTTTGGGAATATGCTGTCATTTTATTTAATTAAGAATCTATGGAATATTTGATCTATCTGGATTTTGGATCATTTTATGTCGAATAATGACTTAATTTATAAAATATTAAATGCAATCATTCAATGTATGCATTGGTAAAACAGTTTACTGGATTTAAGAGTTTAGAGGAAAAAGCCATTTTAATTTCTTAATTTGTTGCGATCCGAGTACTGTCGGGAGCTAAGTGTGCAAGCATCGAAGCGGGGGGAACCTTTTTGCGCTGAAATGTCTAATTAAATTTCGGCATTTGAGCAAAAGGCAGTACGAGCAGAATCTTAAAGGTTATTGTTTTATTATTTTATTACAGGCAATTATATTTCAATGCAAAATATAATTGTAAATAAAGAAACTTCCCCATCCTTGCAATAGTGTTTAAATCTATTATGTATATATTTAATATATATGCACACAGTATACTGTGCATCTATATTATATATAATATATACGCACATAGTGAACTGTTGTACAATGCAGGGGATACAGTTCATGTAAAGCAGGGTTTACTTAGGGCCAATATTGTCCTGACTAGTTCATACATGGAGAAAAAGAAGGGACAGTGGCATTTACTTGTCCTATCTGGACAAGTGCTTGCCATTATCTGCTCGCACGTGAACTTGTCGAAACAATATTGGTCCTATGTAAATCCTGCTTGAAGGTGAATTTACACCAGGGCAATATTGTTGGGTAATAGCATATAGTTGTCCCATCAGGACAAGGACTTGTCATTGTCCGCTCTTTCAGCACATGTCTGATCTTTTTTTTTCTGTGTATGCATGAACTTATCGAGACAGTATTGGCCTCATGTAAATCCTGCTTAACAGGAAATTGCATTATAGGGCAGCTTTTATGCAAGTGCAAACATGTCTCCAAAGTGTAATTATGCATATTGCTAGCAAGATGTTAATTTTTTTTTTAAACTGTCGGCTTCACTATTCATATATTTTACTAGCAGTACTCGCACGGCGTTGCCCGTGGAATCAGGACTTCAAAAAGTGGGTGAAAAAAAGTGCACACAATGGCACGAAAAAGTTTTGAAAACAAAAGCAAAGCAAAAAATACACATTATTGATATTCCCGCTTATTTTTCTTTGCGAATGACGTCACCTGCCGCGAAGAAGGTCACGTTGCAACAATGCATTGTGGGATGTTCCGGAGAATCTCTCGCTGTCAAATCGCGCTACGAAAAAACTGTTTGAACCGATCAGGGAAAAATTAATTTTTAAAAAACGAAAAAAGATATTTTAATAGTTCTTGTTGTAAATCGGACATAAACGTGTCATTTGTAGGCTGAAAAAAAATGAAAATTATAGAGATGTTAGAACGTCAGATGCGATAATTTAAAGAAATCTTTATTAAAAATTACCATAAAAGTGACTATTTTTCAAAATTCAGTAAATTACGTTAGAAATTCAAAACTAACTTCATTAGAACGGAAATCGCATGCTCTTTCCGATAGTGTATATATTTTTGTCGTAAACTTATTCGTAACCATTCTATTGAGAAATTAGTGCGAAAAATCAACCAAAACAACACAAAACATTAAATAAAAAAATTTCTAGATTAAAATTTAAAATTTCGGCTTCGAGGTGCATTCAGTCACCATTACGACTACCTGTGTGCCAAATTTCATGGTTGTAAGTGCGATAGATTCGTCTGGACATCGCAGACTAACACACACACACGCACACAAACATTGCCTTTTATAAGTATAGACAACAAGCAAGGGTATGCATAAAAGTTAAATTTATTTTGTGTGCAAAATGGGATTTTATTTTTTTGTTGTATGAGGACTAGATGCAATTTTTTTTTATAGTGTAGTACGAGTATGTTATATGAGAGTCTATTATATATAAGTATACAATTAGTTCAAAAAGCAAATTTTTTTATGTATGTTGCTCTTACTTTAGACAACTGGGAAGGATCTATTGAAATTATAAAAATTGAAATAGTATGAGTTTAGTTCATAGAAAGCCAAAGAATAATGTAACTAACAGATGATATCCTTTTCAATTATTGTGTTAATATATTGTAGGCACAAAGATTAAAATGTTTTTGCAGTTCACTTATATTTAAATACATCATTGAAGAGTTAGTTAAAAATAAATTTTTGAACTGAAAACATGCATGTGAAGTATTTAGCCTAATTGGGAAATGTGAATTATCTAGAAAACTTCATTAGTTTAATATTAGCAGGTTTCTATTTTGGTCATTCGAGAAAAGTCAAAATGTATCAAATTTTGCTGGGAGCGGAGTTTCATTTTCCTGTTTAACACCACATTCATTTTGAAAATATGGATAAGATGATTTTTACATTGATATGCTTTTTACATAATTATGAAGAATATTTTGTGATAAAATTTAAGGAAAAGTTATATTTATGAAGAGGATTTGATCTATGCATTTCTGTAATTTTCAAAGAACAAAAATTTAGTGAAATATTTATAACCTCATTCAACCTGTTATATTCTTAATCATAGCAATCAAAACTTATAACATTATAGAATAACTGTTATAATTAACTTAATATTAAAATGAATTGGGGATACATTTTAAATAATGGTTTAATTCAAGTTCAAAGTTATAATATTTCTCATTGTTACTCAGTATTGCCAAGATAGAAGGTTTAACAAAATACTTTGCTTCTTATTGAAATAATAAAACAGCCAGAAATTTTTTTTCAACCCCCTTCCGGTAACATGATGAGTATAGTTCGTCATTGTTTTTCATGCTATATAGCGTAATTCATGATTAAATCTTACTGGAAGGGGTTAATGGTTAAAACTGTTTTTTCTGAGAAACAGTGGCGTACCTACATAAAATGGCAACCAGGGCAAATACTGAAACTGCACCTTTTTTTTTTCTTTTGAAATGTTTTCATTTTCTTTTGGGAAACTTTATGCCGGAGAGTGCAAAAATTAAAAGTGCAAATAAACTTAAAAATTAACATATAAAAACATTTTCGAGATGATAGGATTTACAAATTTTTTAACGCAATTTAGCAAAATTTTCACATAAAACTTGGTGCATTCTAACTTTAACCCTTTAAATATGGCTTAAATCAGAAAATCAAAGTTTTTTTGTAAGAAACTTTTGATATATTAGAAAAATATAAATAAAAGGTGCATTCCATTTATCTCGTATTTGAAAAATATTATAAAATGTGTAAAAATCTCTTAATCAATCGGGGGAAAAAAACCCAACACATATACGAATCAAAATGAAAAAATTTATACATTACTTTTTGTCCATAGACAGTATATAAAAACTCTAAACATTGAATTAATTTATTTGCTAACACAGATAAAATCATACAAAAGCCTTAGAGACGAATAAAGTGAATAATATTCATAATATAATTTCATCCATATCTTTAAATATATTAATCAAAATTTACAACTAGTTAAGTTTAATGTTTTATCTAGCACCTTATGACAAAATTAAAATTCATTGCATGAAATTAGGGGATAAGCTATTTCAGCGGGAAAAAATGCTGATTCAAATATGAATTGAAATTACAGCGTTATTAATTTAACTATGACATGTAAAATCACACTTCCTTCTTATTTTAGTAGACATTATAACATAAAAAACAATACATTATTTCTGAAAAATTTTGAAGGCTTTAGAGTATCCGAAATGTTATAAATTAACCTTTCTGACTTTTAATAAAGCAAAAGTGTTTATAATTACAATACTTTAGTACTTAAATCTTTGTACATGTGCTTAACATAAGGATTACAAACAAAAAAAATGATTGCCATATTTACATATTTAAAAAATTATTTTTTATGTTAACTATTGGTATTTTAATAATTTGATAGTCAATGCAAATTTTATTGTGTTTTTTAACGAAATTAATTGGTGACAATAGCGTAACTCAGCGAGGAAATGCTTCACATTACGGCAGGAATTGAATTTCTCTTTATGTATTTGTTATCGTTAATTATTAAAGGAACTGCTTTCATTCTTGATTTAAACGTCAATACGGGCTGATAATTTTTACCAGTAATTGTAAAATTTGATGTGGTCTTTTCTTTCTCTCAGTATTTTTTGTTTGTTTTTAGCAGAACAAAAGCATCTAGGTTTTGCGAAATAAAATTTAAAATAAACACAATCGCCTTTCCTCATACAAATTATGCAAATATTCAATGCTAAAACAATGTAAAGATAGCGAACATGCGTCTTTTAAAGTTGTTGGAGTTCTCTTACTCTGTGCAAAAAAATGGACATATATTTCCCGTTCTTCACTCTTTACTGATTGAAAATAGGAATGACACTTGCTAACCATTTATCACCAATTTCTGAAGAAACTGATGTCCATTCAGCATTTATCATGCATACTGTGAGAAACCATAAGAACCCTCAGGCCAGAAGAAGGCTATCAGGAACCCTGTGGAGATGATCATCCCTAGCCATCCTCCCTTATCTGGTGGGAGCTTTAAATGAGCTTTTAATTTCGTGATGACTGTTTCGGTCAGCAAATCTCTGAAATATAATTATTACTTGTTATTTTGTCGCAGCTTGAGGTTTCCGGGTTGTAAAAATGACTGTATCCTTAAGATTTTCTCACACTTTGTTGAAACATTTCAATTTTTAAGAATCTTGGGAAAAAGAGCTTCAAACAACCTACTTTTCTTTTAAATACAACCAATTGATTCCTTAATTTTGCATCCCCTGGAAATTACGTCCAGGGCATGCGCCCTACATGCCCCATCCTAGTTACGCCACTGCTGAGAAACTATTATTTTTTATATTAGAGAGCAGTTTTTTCCCCAGACAGTTATTTTAAATGGTAGAATTTTTAATTATGTAGCTATTAATTTTTGTAGGTTTAATTAGAAGTTTTTTATTTTGTAAATGAAATTATGACTGGCAGTGGTGGTACTGGCTTTTGATATGTACCTGAATTTAAAGGAAAAAGGACATTGAATCTGTATATATTTGTAAATAAAAGTTATAAGAGCAAATACACTTACTTTAAAACTTGCTGTAAATGAGGAATAATATGCAATAGATAAGGAAATACTTATATACATATCAATGCAATAGTCAAAACTATAAGGCAAGATAATCAGCCTTACTACTGTATATTTCCGAATATAAGCCCATCCGTGTACAAGCCAAGAGTGCCTTTTTTGTTAAAAAAAATTTACCCAAAACTCAAAACCCGTATATAAGCCGAAATGGAAAAGAATAAATCCTACAATTTTCGAACATTTCACCATGAGGGCAAAAATGTTGCCAAGCAGTAGGTACCAATGAGGATAGTTTTAACTTTGGTAACTCCATCTGAAATTAGCAAATTTTCTCCATTCATTTGGTGCCTCCTCCTCCCATTTCAAAACGGGTTCCTCCGCCCCGACTTCCCTATAATGACTTCAACCCACCCTCCCCATTTTGCTGTTGGGTCATTCCATGTCAAGAGATCCAGAGCTGGTTGCTTAACCATTTTATAATCAAATGATTTTTTGTATGTTGATTCGACAAAATTATAATCCAAAAAGACAGTTTTAATTTTTTATCTTTTTCTAAATTCCGATGGCAGCCATTTTTGTTTTACAAAAGATGCTGATTTTTGCATTTGTAGAGGTTTGTGTTATATTACTCGGAACTGGTGAACCCGATGTTGATGAAACAAAAACCAGTTTATTCAGGAAGATACAGCCTTTATTATCTCCAGTATACATTTAAGGAAAATTGTATCCCAAATAGCAAAAATCAGGTTAAAAGTTTGACTTTAAAAATGACAAATTTTCAATTTTTGAAGGCATATAATTCCCTAAAGGAATCTATTCTCCATATTACTTTTGTGGGGATGTGTAGCTACCTTAACGTACTGTATTTACAAAAAATTTCAACGCTAAGATTTTCTTTTAAAAGCTACAGGCTTCCAAAATCCGAAAACTTAAAAAAAAAATCCAAATTTTGACACCTTATCTTTGTTCAGGCAAAGTTTAAAAATCTGAAATTTTTACAGATGAACCCTCTATAGTGTATTATACTGCTGTAAAAATTTCTTGTTTGATATTTATCTACAAGTCAAGTTAGAGGACTTTAAAAATCCCATAAAAAATGTATTTTTTGCCGAAAATGACGGAGCATAAATTTGACTAATACTATTTTTATCATTAATAAATTATGATATAACTAATATTACCTATTACATATAAACTTGCCTTTTTTACATGAAGGTAGCTTGTGCACATTTTAAATGTATAATAAAGTTGAAAAATTTGAATATGTTTCAACGTCACTTTAGGTTCCACAGTATAATTGAGGCTTCTCTATTCACTTATTTTATAACACAGTTTTTACTATGGTTACCATTGTTAAAACACTTTAAAACTTCACATAAAAGTATTGATATATTTACAACTAACACATCACAAAAGTATGGATATACTATACATGCGAGTCAGGTTTATCGTTCTACGTTGATTTGTATTCATTAAGAAGTTTTGATATTTCTTCACTTAGTTTTGGGGAAATGTTATGTGTCCTCCCAGTAGTTGTTGTACTTCTAAGGCACTTAGTTTCTTTAAAACATTGTTCATGGGCACCCAAGTCTGGTCTTTCTCCTTTTTCTTAAAAGCTGTCCTTGGTCCTGCGGGGATGATAAAATTTTACAAGCACATCTTTATTTATATCGCTAATGTCATTCACCTCTGCCAGCCACCATTGACCATCATATACACATGCAATAGAATCGCTTGTGTGAAGTGTTATTTGTACAACTTTTGTAGTGGAATGAATTTCATATTCCATAGCTTGGGAAATAATGAAGCACTTCAAGTTACTCTCTGACACAGGAACAAAACAATGGAAACTCCTTGTACCAGTAATTGCCACAGAGTTTTCAAATCAGTCAAGAAGTTTATTGTTATAATGTTGAATGATTTCTTCATCTTTTATATATTTATTCGATTCCGTTTAAATGTTCTTGACAAAATTCAAACATTTCTGCTGGTGTCAACATTTGGCTAGTGTATGGTCGCTGACATACACTAACCAAATCGGTCACATAAGTTTGTGAACAGGTCTGAACATCTACACATTTTGTTGAATAAGTATATTAGGCCTACCGCATTTTAAAAGATTATCTTATAAATAGAAACATGACATAATATTTTATAACTTAACAGAATAAATATGAAGTAAAATTAATGCACCAAATGGTACATTAATTGAAAATAAAAATGCCATAAGAATTAATTTGATAGTTCGCATTAATTTGAATTGTAATTTTAATTACAAATGTTACTCGAGGTCATATTATAATTTATTGATGACAAAAATAATATTTAGTCAAATTAATGCTCCGTCATTTTCGGCAAAAAATGTTTTTTATGGGATTTTTCAAGTCCTCTAACTTGACTTGTAGATAAATACCAAACTTGAAATTTTTACAGCAGTATAATACACTATAGAGGGTTTATCTGTAAAAAAATTCAGATTTTTAAACTTTGCCCTGGCAAAGATATAAGATGTCAAAATTTGGTTTTTTTGAAATTTTCGGATTTTTAAAGCCCGTAACTCTTAAAAGAAGTAAATCTCAGGGTTGAAATTTTTTGTAAATACAGTACATGAATGTAGCTACACATCCCCACAAAAGTAATATGGCGACTAGATTCCTTTTGGAAATTATGCCTTCAAAAATTGAAAATTTGTCATTTTTAAAATCAAGCTTTTAACCTGATTTTTGCTATTTGGGATACAATTTTCCTTAAATGTGTATTGGAGATAATAAAGGCTGTATCTTCCTGAATAAACTGATTTTTGTTTCATCAACCTTAGGTTCACCAGTTCCAAGTAATATAAGTTAACGCAAACCCCTACAAATGTAAAAATCAGCATGTTTTGTAAAACAAAAATGGCTGCCATCGGAATTCAGAAAAATATAAATTAAAATGAGTCTTTTTGGACTCTAATTATGTAGGAATCAACATACAAAAAAATCATTTATTACATAATGGTCAACCAACCAATTATTTTTTTCTTGATTACTTGACATGGAATGACCCTGTTGTGAGAAACTCCCCTTTACATCCCTATTGCATTTCAGTTTATGGGCCTAGCATGCTGAATGAATATCGGACTAGTTGGAAATCCAAAGAACAGAGGTGTTGCTACACTGCAGCAATTCTTATTGTATTTTGCCAATAATGAAGCGTTTTGGTACGATGTGCCCCATGGTGTAATCACGAATGTCCCACTTTGTACAGCAAATTTTAATCTGCAGGTGATTGTGTTTTCCTAAAATTCAGACAACTGTGGCTGCGTGGCAATTCAACGTAAATAAAAAACAAGTTCGAGAGTAGAGGGGGGAAAAAAAAACTTTTTGAATTTAGCGAACATACTGAAATTTGACTTATGTTTCTTGCTATGAAGGAAAAACTTGCCTCAGCTAATGGGAAGATACTTACATTTTTTGCTAGATTGGCTGATCCGTGTATACACAGTCTCCCTCCCCCATAGTTTAACTTTGGAAAAAGTTCCCAAAATTCTCCCCGTATGTACAGTATACTCGCTACACAGATTGATAGTACTTGAAAAGCTATGAGTGACCATATTACTGGTATATGAATAAATAAGTGCTTCAATCCTATAGAATGAGCTTCATGAAATTATACAAGATTTGCTTTGAGTTACCATAATTTTTTAGTTTAAATTTGGATGCACCTGAATAGGGGGCAATCAAATATAGCATAAAATTCTAAATGCTGCCTAGGACCCTCTTTCATAGCACTACCACAGACATTGAGGAAGTGGGGAAAAAAAAAAATTACGATGTCGGAATGCAAAGAATATACAATTTTTATCAATGGTTGGCAATTCAAAATTGTGATAATGAAATACTGAATTAAAACAGACTGCCAAGCTTTTAATTTTCAGTTTGAACTTCGGCCTGTGTTCAACTTTCATCCACTTTCTCGTCAACAATGGATGCAAGCGGTCTAAACAATGTATCTTCTATCATTAGCAGAATGATGTAAGCTTTTTCGAGTACGTCAGTCAAATACAAGCAAATTTCTCTCTTGCCACAATCACTGATGTAAATCCAGACACTAGTCCTGATGTATGGTAACCCTATTTATTTATAAATTTTTACCACCTGGCATTTGATAATGGTGCTTAAAACTAAATTCGGTAGATCTGTTTGTCATTTAATTCTTGGGAACCAAATTAGATTTCAATGAGGTATATTTATTATTTTTTACTAGCCTTTCAGCAGATTTCTATTCAACAACTTTTTATTTTTTTCATAATTTAATGTTGTTTTGCATGTAATTGAGTTTTTAATTTGAAAGATTTATATTCAAGGAGGATGCCTATTAAATTATTTTATAATACCAAACGGTGAAATGTCTATGCATCTTAATTTATATTTAAATTACCTTACACAATTGGATTTTATAACATTTTCTATGAAAAACTGAAGTGGCAAAATATAGTTTAAGTAGTGCAGGTCCAGAAATTCTGTTAATTTGCTTGGAATATTTATTTTCAGTTTTAATGTGGAATATTTATTTTCAGTTTTAATGTGAAATATTTATTTTCAGTTTTAATGAGGTGAAGTATTTTAGTAAAATAAATCTAATTTTCTTTCAGAGTGAAATTCTGTAATTGAAATTATTAAATATAACATAAAAAATACATTAAATATAAATTTATTTTGTGAAGCGATATTAGTCCATGGATTTCAATATTTAAAAGTTTTTGAGAATTTTTTTTTTTAAATCAGATCTTTAAGAGCATCATACATCTGTTGATGTTTTAGAATAATTTGATAGGCTATAATTTTGTGATATTTTTTTATTTAAAAATGAGAAGCTGATTTAGCTACCTCCTTTTTAGTGGCATGAGTGAACTTGCCTTTTGCTAAGATTTATCAGCTATATAATAGTTTTTTTCATTATCTATTATATGGTTACATAAACTTGTTATATTTAATGTCTTTTGACCAATTTTTAAATTCGTTTAATCAAAATGAAGATTCTAGAAATGATTTAGTATTATTGAATTTAAATGTAGAAATGATTAGTTACAATTACTATTTATTTCCATTTTACTTTAATTTTTGTCAGTTATAAAACTTAATTGAGAGATTGAATTTTGCTTACTTGCATTTTTCTTTATTACTTAATTTGCTTTTGAAAAGATAGTGGTTGTGGTCATACTGTAGTATCCAGTGAGAGAATTTCTGTTGAAATTTAACCATATGCTTAAGAGAAGTAGGGAAAATTATGCATACAAACCATGTACCTTTGTTTGCAGATAGATGTGGGGGAAAAGTTATATTAATCCTACCATTATTTCAATAAAACTATATATGTGTTGTAGTTTAAAATATTTTATTTATACAAAATTTGTAAAAGTAGCCCAGAAAAAAAATTCCGACATGAGTTTAATGCATTGAATAAGGGGGTTTGTCCCATGCTATTTTTATACATTGGACAAGAAAGACCTGAAGAATGAAAGAATAAGTTTTTAAAATTTCCTCCCTTAAAAACAATTAAAACATTCTAATCTCATTTTATTGTTCCAATTTAATGCTGACTTTGATCTAAATTATAATCTAAATTTTCCCTGTAAATTATGCAGTACCGTTTACAATTTGAGATGGGTTACTTTTAAATTTATACCAGGTGTTTGTGATCCCATTTCAAAAATTCGGATGTTTAGTGAAGTAAAAATCTGACATGCTTTCAAATAAATCAGATTATTAATGTGATGGATATGTACTCAATTATTATCAAGCATTTTTTCTCAAATAAAGTAAGAAGTATTTATGCCCCTCCTTGATTTACGACCATCCACACTTGTGGCCACTAGTAATAAATTTCAAAATAAAATTGAATTTCAGGTTGCATATTCCTTTTACTGTACGTACATTAGAGCACATTTATATATTTTCCATTTAAGGTATAATAATTATACTTGCATAGATTGAATTTTTGTGTTTTATGCTCAATTTTTATAACCGATGTGAATGAAAATAGCATTGGAAAAATATAAATCGGATTTGCGACCTGTCAGTCAGAATAGAACTCGGTTAAAAGGCGAAGACCCTGTATGTATTTTTAAAAATTTATTGAAAATTAATTTATTCTTCTCTCATTTCGTAAAAATTGCTAGGTTTTTTTGAGGGGGTGGAGGGTCATCCGATCACATTTGAAATAACAAGGTCTATCCCAAGATAGCTTTTATGTTGTTTCAATGCATGATATTAATGTAACTAAACTACACTTAGGGGGTGGGGAGTAGATTAAGTTTTTCTTTTCTAATGATAAGAATAGATTCCAAATTTGAGAGAGTTACAAATCCAGAATTTTGGTCATATCTGGTTTTACAATAGCTCCTGATATGTTTGACCAAGTAATAATAAAACATATGCTTAAGCGGTGTTTATGTAACTCAGTTTTGCAATTCATATTAGATTAATTTTATCTAATAACCACTTAAATGATTTTACTGTAACACTGGTTAAAGAGAATTTTAAAAAGCGATTCTTGTTAGACTTCAATATTATTATTGGAATGTTATATTAACTTGCTCGTTAAATTGTTTCAAATTTGTCAGACTTTAACAGGATATAATTTTAATTATTTTTTTCATGTTTTCATCCATAACTTAAAATTTTCAATACATGCATTTAATTTCGAAATTCATTGAATATTTGTGTTTGTAAAACTTTGAGTAGCAACCAAATTTTTGATGCTAATTTATTAAAATTTTTACCTTATATTAATATTATTGGATAGCTTTCTTTTACTTTTCTTTATCCTGTTTTAAATTGTTAAAATGGCATTTTTTCATTTTTATAGCAATAGGCTAATTATATTTGCATTTGTTCATCTTGTGGTTAATTTGATTATTTTCTCATTTAGTTGAAAGTGTGTAAATGCATCAAAAATTAATTATTCTGGTTTTTATTAAAGTTTTATTGAAGTTTTTCAGCATTGGCTTTGGCTACTTAATATCAAAAAATTATGAAAATTTGTTGGGCTGTTCAAAATTGTTTTTTAAATGGGAAGAACTGCATTATCTGTTGAGATTAGCATCAATACCTTTTTATTATATATTTCTATTTATTATATATCCTCAATCCTGAGCTAAGAATGAAAATCTGCCTTTTTGCATGGTTTTCATAATGTGTTTTTAAAAAAATTCTAGAAGACCCTGCATTTCCTTCATAAATAACAAAGAAAAGAGGTTGGATAATGTTAGTTGTTTTAATCTATTAAAAAAATCTTCTCATTCTCATGTGAGAAAAGGATTAAGAAGTGTTATGCCATGGATGTGTTCTTTGGTACCAGAAATGCATGAAAATTCAGTTGTAGAAAAGAACTTTCAAAGCTAAGGCATGACAAATCTATTGTCACAGAGAATTGCCCTAGCACCAGTCATTGTAAATTTGAACTTATGAATTGTGATAGATCGGATGATGATAGTTATATAGATGCTTCATCATTTAATGAATTATTGAAATCACTGAATGATTTGTTGAGAGATCTAGGTGAATCCCCAGTCGACAAAAAAAGATGTAGATACAAGAGGTATTCTCAAGAAAGAGACCCAAAAATTAATTCTTCAGTTAAAAGAAAACTTCTAAATGCTAATTCCTCTGATGAAGAAGATGATTCAAAAGATAAGATGGCGAATCACTTAATAAATGCTTATCAAAATTGCAAAAATAGGACAAAGAAAACTGATATTAACCCTATTACCTGACAGTTAGAGCATAAGAAAGATAGCTAGAATGTTCAATGCTCCAAATTATCAAGTAAGGCAAGCTAAAAAGCTTTTAATACAAAAGGGCATTTTGTCTACTCCAGATCAAAGGCCAGGGAAAAACTTGCCCATAGAGACTGTTGATCTTATAAAACAGTTTTATGAAAGTGAAGTTGGTTGACCAATGCCAGGAATTAAAGATTGTATTTCAATGAAGGCCAGTGAGGGAAGAAAAGTAAAAGTCTCAAAAAGATTAATGCTCAGAAATTTGAAAGAAGTATACAAGCTCTTCAAAGAAAAATCTCCTACACTTAAAATTGTATTTTCAAAATTTGCTGAACTACGGCCAAAAAATTGTATACTAGCTGGGCAAAGTAGTACACACAGTCTGTGTATGTACCATTCATCAAAACGTGAAATTAATGATTGAAAGTGAACAGTTTCACAGATGGGAAAATAAACTATAAGGACTGCCTTTTGACAATGGTATGTAATCCAGCTTCGATCGGCTGCTATTTTTCGAATTGTGAAATTTGTCCTGGCATTGATGAAATAAAAGAAATATTGGAGGATGGACTTGAAAAACATTTGATAGAAACAGTGACTTTTCGTCAATGGGTTTCTGCTGACAGGTATCCTGGAAGCCTTAAAGAAATCTGCTGCTGAATTTTGGATATTTTCTGCAGAGATCTTAAAGTTCTCCGTCACAATTTTATTGCCAAACAGCAAAGTGCTTTTATGGCCAATACAAAGGAAAGCGTGTCAGAATCAGAGGTGGCACTAGTTTGTGATTTCTCTGAAAATTATAGTTTTGTTTTGCAAGATGAAGCACAGCCACATAATTTTGTGAATTTTTCCAGCATTTTAAAATTGTTGCATTTCCAGAAATTAAAATTAAAAATTGTGTTATACATTAAACTAAATCTCATTAAATGAGTTTTAATATGAGATAAATTCAAGTTTGTCTTTTTTTTTGGCTCTTGAGATATTGAGTTTTAACCGTCTCAAAGTTGAGCATTTTTTAATGAAAATTTCAATAATTAATAACCCATCAATGAAATGCATGAATTTTTTTTGTTGACTCTTGATTTACCAAGTTTCATCAAAATCTGAGAGGGTCCGTGCTGAACAGTGTGTTGGCTTGACATGGAATGACCCATGTTGAATAATTCCCGATACTTTTAATATGTTATATTAATTAAAAAATTATTTTTATTAATTTGTTAGAGGAATTACCTACTGTCCATCTCTGATGATTTATTCCAACTTGATTTTCCATGGAGCAGCAGTTATAATCCAGTGTTATATAGATAGTTGACTGATGCTACTTCTGATAAAGTTTCTTAATACTGAATAAAGCTTCTATAGATGGCATAGTTTTTTAATCTATATTATATAAAACGCTTATGCGTGGCACAAAAAGGACCTTTATTTCTTTCTCCCCATTGGCAACGATCAGTTTTTTTACCAATCTCAAGCCTGACGCAGAGATTCTTGAATTGGTTTGAAGTCGGAAACAGCAATTTTTTTTTTGAGTTTAGATCGTTTGCATTAAATAAGTTTGAGTCGTACAATTTGGATTAGACAAATGAATGAATGTGTGTTTAATACTGAATGTCCTTTTCAGTTTATTCATCTCTTAACAGCTCAACTGTTCCGAGTTCCATCTATCCAGAGAAAAATGGTATACCTTCCTTCACTTAATAATAATTGGAGGGAGTGTGCTTGCTTACATGTGCAGAGGCAACATTTCATTTATAAAAATGCATGTTTAAGATTTTGACGGAAAGAACGATGTTTGGAAATTTTGAAAAGGGGTATCTAATCAATTATAAAATGCTAAGGGTAAATTATTATAGGTTTTAATTTTGAATAGTTAATATGAACATGTTTCACGCCACTATTTTCTTTAAACTGTCCTTTTTTAGCTAAAAGGTTGCAAGATAGGTTACATCATTCTACGACAAGAGACTTCAAGAATTTTCTGAGATTTAAAATATGAATGACTACACTGAGAAAACACTATATATTTCTTGACTCGATAATTATTGGATTAAGCATGTATACATGTGGGGAATCTTTTCTGAATTACATTTCATTGTATAGAGGGCATATTTGAAATTTTGGTGGAAAAAGCAATTTTTAAAAATTTGTTTTGAAGATTTGGAAAAGGCTATCTTATCAGTTTTAAACTTAAAATTTTGGTGGAATGTACTGTTATGTTGAAATAAACTGTTGAAGAAATAGTCAAAAGTGTATGCCAAGAAGTTTTAAATGACTGATTTCTGATTAAAAATCAAAATTATTTTCATCAATCATCTTTGAATTATAAATATTACCTTTCAAATTTCTTTCTAACATTTACATATATATCTGTGCTACCAGAAGATTTTAATTATAGAAACTGATGAAAAATTAATTTCAGGAGTTCGTGCAATTTCAAATAATTTAAATTTACTTTTAGTAATTAATGTACTTATAATTTCCTAATACTAGCAGAAACGGATAACTGTACGACAAGCGAGCTGGTATCGCATAGTGATCCCGAAAGAATCACATCATGATTCTTGGGTGTTGGTGAGCCGAGCGAACAGGGGGGGGGGGGGGGTTAGAAATTTATAAAGATTTTATAACAACTGTGCTGGGACACCCAGTGTCTTCATTGTGGCGAGCGAAGCGAGCAGGGTTTGCATAGCAAATCCTGGAGGATTGCAGCGCAATATCCTCCTGGGGGTTGGCGAGCTTTAGCGAGCCCCCTAGTATGTGAATTTAATCTCTTCTACAACTTAATATTAAAAAATTTTAGCTAATAAAAGTTAAGAACATTTTCTTGCATATACTTTATTTTATATTTTTAACTAATATTTGCTTTTTCCTCCCATTACAGAAAGTTTGAACATCATTTGGACCAAAAAGTAAATTGCAATGGATAAGGAGAAAGGAAAAGATTCCCCTGATCTTCTGTCAGCAGCATTGGATGAATCTGGCATCACACCTGAGAATGATCCAGCAGCCTTAAATGACAAGGAATTCATGAGAAATTTCCAAGAAAATGTGCCTAAAACTCAACAGGCAGAAAACTATATGCAAATGGCCCATGCTTGGAACCCAGCTAACTTTGCTTTTAATCCTGCTATGATGGAGTATGCTGCCAAATTTCCTTTTTTAGATAAAAATTTTGCGAGTATGATGCGACCAGATATGTTTACTAATCCAGCTATTATGCAGATGGCTTTGCAAAATCAGATGTTGAATGGATTTGCAGGATATCCATATAACATTGGAGGCAAAGACTTTAATCCTTATTATATGAATGGAGATGCAGCCTATCGGTCTATGATGATGGGTCCTGTTCCACAAAGGGCAGAACCTGAAGAAGAAGCGGAAGATGAAGAGGAATTGCTTCGGGCTGAGACCTATGCTGATTATATGCCATCAAAATTGAAAATTGGCATAAGGCATCCTGACCCTGTTGTTGAAACAAGTTCTTTGTCCAGTGTTCAACCACCTGAGGTCTGGTATAATTTAAGCATTCCTGAAGAAACTATTGATAGAGGATCACTTTCAGCCTTGCAGTTGGAAGCTATTACTTATGCATGCCAGCAACATGAGATTATTCTCCCTGATGGGACACGGGCTGGCTTCTTGATTGGAGATGGAGCTGGTGTTGGGAAAGGTCGTACCCTTGCAGGAATTATCCATGAAAATTATCTACTTGGCCGTAAAAGATCTATTTGGCTTAGTGTTTCTAATGATTTAAAATATGATGCTGAAAGAGATCTGAAAGACATAGGTGCTGGTAAAATTGAAGTACATGCTTTAAATAAATTCAAATATGCAAAAATATCCTCAAAAATAAATGGTAGTGTGAAGAAAGGAGTTATATTTGCTACATATTCATCTTTAATTGGTGAGAGCCAATCTGGAGGGAAATATAAAACTCGGTTGAAACAGCTTTTGCATTGGTGTGGGGATGATTTTGATGGCTGCATTGTATTTGACGAGTGTCATAAAGCAAAGAATCTTTGTCCAGCTGGTTCCAGTAAGCCTACTAAAACTGGTTTGACCGTTTTAGAACTGCAGAATAAGTTACCTAAAGCTAGAATAGTTTATGCTAGTGCCACTGGTGCTTCAGAACCTAAAAACATGGCATATATGACTAGACTTGGATTATGGGGTGAAGGAACTCCTTTCAAAGAATTTACTGACTTCATATCAGTTGTTGAGAAAAGAGGTGTTGGAGCTATGGAACTTGTTGCCATGGATATGAAATTGAGAGGATTGTACATGGCTCGGCAGCTAAGCTTTGCAGGTGTCACTTTCAAAATTGAAGAAATCCCATTATCTGAACATTTTAAAGATATGTATAATGAATCGGTAAGCTTATGGGTAGAAGCTCGAGCAAAATTTGCGGAAGCAGCTGAATTAATGGAAGGTGATCCCCGGACAAAGAAAACTATGTGGTGTCAGTTTTGGGCTTCTCATCAGCGATTTTTTAAATATTTATGTATTGCTTCAAAGGTTCCACAGGTTGAAAAACTTACTAGAGAAGCATTAAAAAATGGCAAATGTGTTGTAATTGGTTTACAGTCTACTGGTGAAGCACGTACTTTGGAACAGCTTGAGGAATCAGGAGGAGAATTGACAGATTTTGTCTCAACTGCTAAAGGTGTTTTTCAATCTCTAGTTGAAAAACAATTTCCTGCTCCTGACCATAAGAAAACTATGAGACTTTTAGGACTTGATCTACAGTCAGTTAGCAATAACTCAGCTGGAGCATCCACATCTTCAGGAGGGAAACGTAAACCTCTAAGAAGAGCTAGGCAGGGTGTTAAGCGTTACAGAGAATACAAACTTTCAGATGAAAGTAGTTCTGAAGAATATATTCATAGTGGTGGAAGTGATTTTGAACCATCGGGTGACGAATCTCCTGTTGGCGAAAATGATGATTTAATGTCGCCTTCAGGATCAGATTCAGAAAGAGAAAGCGACTTCAATCCATTTGATGATGAATCTGATAGCAATGGACCGTGGACAAATCGTAAAAAGAGTAAGAAAGGGAAAAAACGCAAGAGCAAAAGTAACCATGGTTTCAAGAAGCAGAAACAACCACCGAAGCCTCTTCCTAATATTGATGCTGTTGAGAAGGCATCTGCAATGAAAGCAGAATTGTTGGAAAAAATTGAAATATTAGGTGATTCTTTGCCTCCCAACACACTTGATCAGCTGATTGACAGCTTGGGTGGTCCTGAAAATGTTGCCGAGATGACCGGAAGGAAAGGAAGAGTTGTTAGTAATGATGGTAACATACAATACGAATCGAGATCTGAAGCTGATGCTCCTTTAGAGACTTTAAATATGGTAGAAAAACAGAGATTCATGGATGGGGAAAAACATATTGCTATTATTTCTGAGGCAGCGAGTTCTGGTATATCCTTACAATCTGACAGAAGAGTAAAAAATCAAGCTAGGCGAGTACACATGACTCTTGAATTACCATGGAGTGCTGACAAAGCCATACAACAGTTTGGAAGAACTCATCGATCAAATCAAGTTAATGCACCAGAATATTTATTTTTGATTTCCGATCTGGCAGGTGAGAGGCGTTTTGCTTCCATTGTTGCTAAACGCCTTGAAAGTTTAGGAGCTCTCACTCACGGTGACAGAAGAGCTACTGAAAGCAGAGATCTAAGTCAGTTTAATATTGACACCAAATATGGACGAACTGCCCTAGAAACGACAATGCGTGGTGTTATGGAGTATGAAATTCCACTTGTTCCTCCTCCTTCTGATTACAGGGGAGACTTCTTTGCTGATGTTCGCCGAGCTTTGGTTGGTGTAGCCCTTATAAACGAAAATCCTGGCAATGGATACCATATGTTGGATAAAGACTATAACAATATGGCTAAGTTCATGAACAGGATACTTGGACTTCCAGTGGAACTTCAAAACAGACTCTTCCAATATTTCACAGACACATTAGATGCAGTTATATCACAAGCCAAGAAAGCTGGCAGATATGATTTAGGCATTCTTGATTTGGGCAGTGGTGGCGATCTGGTTAAGAGGATAAAAGTAGCATCTTTTCATGAAAAGCATGCTACTGGTATTGCTAAGATTGAATTGCATACTGTTCTTGTTGAGCGTGGTCTTAGTTGGGAGAGTGCTTTGGAGAAATGGGCTGAATGCAATGATAAAGACGAAGGATTTTATCTTTCCTCACAAGCAAGAAATAACAGAAAGACTGCCATTTTGGCTGTCGCTGATAGTGGCAAGAGTAAAAGTGATAAAGGCAAGCTATTTAGAGTATACCGACCTAACACTGGCCTCCAAGCGAAACAAGAAACTCTTGAGGAATTAAAATCAAAATATCACAAATCCACTAAAAAGGAGGTAGAGGAACATTGGAAAGAAAACTTCGAAGCATCCGAGACTCTTTGCAGTCACATGTACTGGTATGGACAGTGTCGTCGAAAGACAATGGTTGGAAGCTGTGAGGTTGGTCTTAGACAAAGAAAATATTATGTCCTAAGTGGAGCTGTGCTGTCAGTATGGACAAAAATTGAGACTATCATGTCTGCTCATCATGGCACCCATAATGCTAAACTACAAGTAGTTCGACTGAAATTTGAGGAATCCTCGAGAGTTGTTGGCTGTCTTATTCCTGCAAATGCTGTGGACATTCTAAAGAATGCGTTGGCAGAAGGCGCTACTGAAACGGATGAGAAAGAATTCTAGTGTTTTAAAAAAGTCTTTCTGTGCTGAGTTACTATTGTGATATTGGTGGAAAATAACTGTCAAGCACAAACTGTTGGAAGAGTGTCACATTGGAGTAGACACTTAATTTACTGCTGCACTGGTTTTCACAATAATTGTTAAGCCAGCATTGTTTTTATTCTGTATCAAATTTCATTTTAGTGGCTTCACATGATTGATTGAAATTCATAATTGACATACAAAAAGCATTCTTTGAATCATTAAAACTTAACTAAATCATGTAATATTAAAGAAGATTAAAAATAAAATCATTCTTTATAAAGTTGTCTCTGCATTAAAAATGGCCTCAAATCTTAATTTTTTTCTTCTTATTGAAAGAAATGGTTAATTGTTTTTGTTTTCTTTCTTTCTTTATCTGTACTTTCTTAAATGATTTGGTTAATGTTTTGCATTAATAAATGTTGAATTGATCGAGTTAGGCAGAATCTCGGATAAGAAAATGACATTCCTTTTTATTTTAACTGTATGAAGGACAGTAAATTAAGACGGTAAATGCAAATACTCATAATTTTAAGGTAGGCTGTGTTTAGGATGATTTTCTTATTCATACTTTCTGAATATTGCATTAAATAATGTTATTAACCTAATTTTTTTTAAAGTTCATTATGCAACTTGCTCATTATTCAGTTTTTGAGCATGTTATTCAGTGAGTATAAATGTGGGAAAATATTCAAAGCTAATTATTGATTAACATTCATATTTGAATTTGTGGAATTAACCATTTCATAAATGAACAAATGTTTCAAAGAAGTTTTCTTATTAAAAATATGCAAAATTATTTTAAATTGAATATGGAAAACAGACATGAATGAAATTTCTTTGAGATAATTCAATATACTCTACAAGAAACATGCATTAAGACATTAGTCAGTTATGTTACTATTACATAAAACTACAGCTGTTGTAACATTCATATGGTGTGAGTAGTAGCTCAAGTAAATGAGCATTTGTAAAAGAAATAATTCATTTTTATGTTAATGAAAAGTTTATGCATAGTTCATTTTCACACTTATTTAATGTATGATAAATTGCATCTTGTGTTGTGCAGTAGACTGCATGAGTTTCTTGCATGGAAATCATCACTCTTGTGACAATGCTTATAAATTTTGAGGCCATTTATTATAAAGTTTGTTTATTTTGTCTTTTGAATAACTTGGGAATAGTTGTCACCATTTTTTTTTAGTGGGAGGGAAACTTTTAAACTGTTTTCTGTATGGTATCATGTCTTGTATGTAGCAAATGAAATCTGTTTCATTTCATCAATTTGGTCATTTTCGGAATTCGTTTTAAATCTTTGTCCTTTAGATTTAGTAAAGAAAAAATTCGGCTCTTTATAATTTAAATTGCTGTGCTGTCAAATTGATTTTGCTTTGCTATTTAGTTGGAATATTTTTTTGAAATGGAATTAGTAATTATATGTGAGTTTTCTTTATGTTTGGATCAGTTTTTTTACTGATTTGTTAAAAGCATTATATGCATTTAAAGACCAAATATGCAACTGCTTATATAAGCAGTCTTTGTTTATGAATTATATGTATAAAACTGCTTAAGATGAGGATGTTGCTCGCCATTTATCCTCTCCCCTAAGTTTGTGTCAGTTCTGTATATAAACCCTATGTTGAAAATCTTAAGTATAATTTTTAAAATTCCTTCATTTAATTTTTGAAAAAAATATACATTATCTCTAATCTTATGCTCTCCTATTAGGATTAGATGCCGTGCCAAAAATTTTGCTTTTCTGTTTTAAAATTAGGTATTAAATTCCTGAATCCCTCCCTGTATTTTTAACAACCATAAGAAAGTGTGTGCTGGAAATATTAGAAACAAACTGGAAATGCATTTTTTTTTTATAAGTTCGTCAAATGAGCTGAAAATTTTTAAAGTAAATATGCAAAAAAAAAAAAATGTTATTTCGGTGTTTTTAGTAGATTGAATAGTCTCTGAGCAAGTACAAATAATTTCTATAAGATGAAATATATAAAACATCTAGCAGTTATTTTTTAAATGAGTCTTGGGACATAAAATGCTTAGAACCTGGAATTAATGTAAAATTTTTGTAATAAATGATACCAACTTTCTATGAATCTTATTTTATTTCAAATTTCTTAAGCTATAGGTTTTTTAATTTGAACATGTCTTGCATGAGAAATGTTTCTAAACCTATATAAATTTAACAACTGAATCCAAGTATTAATGAAACAGGAGAATATCAAATTTGTTAAATACTCTATTTTGAGGCTTGGTATGTGTCATGTCAAGTATTTTTTCATCGATTACAGCCTGCTTGATTTGATATACATTAAAACTTTCTTTATGGTTTTTGTATAACGTTGAGTATAACAATAGGTTTTGAAATGTTACTCTGGAGCTGCCATCTAAGTGTAGGTGATAAAATACTCGATTCATAACTTCCAAGTATCTTTGTTTAATTGTATTAAAAGTTAATGTTTAATTTTTTTCTTCGTTACCAAAGCTTTATTAAAGTTCAATTTATTGTAACCTGAATTAACTTAAATTTAACATTGAGATGAAAAGCATCACATTTGTAAATTTTGTTCCATCATGTAGCATTTTAAATTATTCGGGGAAGTATGCTTTTCTGTGTATGTAAAATTTTCATTTTGTACATTTTTAAGTAACATTTTAAGATACCATTTTTGCATTTTATATTCTTTCATCTCGTTCTTTGTCATTATAGTATTTTCTGGTGGATAACTTGTTTTTCTTTTAAATCCTTCAATGTGCAGCGAAAATTGATGTAGTAAAAGTAATTAAAATACAACATTTAATAGTTTGGACTTGTTAAGGAATTATTTTATTTTTCTTGGTAGCGTTGTAATTATTGACAGTGCTTTTTTTTAAATCTAAAAGTCATTAGTTGCAGTTGTGAATTATGTCAAAATTGATTAGATTAATTTCTTCTTGATTTAAAGGAAATATGTTGATTTAAAGGAAACATGTTTTATATGTTATAAAGCCTTACATTATAGTCTTCAGCTAGGTCTGTACTAAGCTATTTCAGTAAATTTTAAAATAATTAAGATGTCCTCCATTTCTTGAACTTTCTAAATTTGGAATTTTTTTTGAAGTTCTTTGTATTAACATTGGTATAAAAATCTTTATAAAACATGTATGTTAAAATAAACATGGAAAATTTTATTCAATATAAATGTGACCCAACATGCTCTTATTCATTTTTTTCTTTTAAAAACCATTTTTTTACTTTTGAAGAAGGAAATTTTAATTAGCATTTCTTCAATTCTTATGTTTTATTTCAATAACTCGTAGTCTGAAATAGCTTAGTTGATGATCTTGCCACAGTTATTACTTTTCAATTCTGTGATGTTTTACGCTGTTGCTTATTTATTTCATTTAAGGCTTTTCTCTCAACTGTTATCAACTGGAAAATATGGAAATGTAGAATGTCTGCAATTGCATTACATGCAAAATGTAAATAAATTTCTGTGTAACTTTTTATTTTAAATCTGTTGTTCATGTGTTTAATTTTTATGTGTCTTTTTTTTTTTAAATTCAGACGAATTTACCCAAGGGGGAGATGGGTATATAATTACATCAGAAGCAGAAATTTACTACTTGCTACTTAACTTATTTTTTAAATTAATTATTTTATTTCGGGGAAATTGACACATTTATATCATTGTTTATTGGAAAATGTACCATATGTTATTTTTTTTTACTACTCATTGAAGTAAATTATGCAATAAATCAACAATTGGGTATGCATACTTGTTAGTTATTAATCTTCTGTAGCATAAAAATAATTTTGAAGATATTAATTAAATAAGCTGCAGATTTTGTGATTTCTGTGTCAGCCTATTTCAGGGAAAAAAGAAAAGAGCAATTTCCAGTGCTCTTAGTGTGCAACTGTAAGCATTATAATTTTCATTACTCTTTGGCAAATTCTGCCATACAGTATCACATAAATATAAATTTATATAAAATTTGGAAATCGTAGGTTTGCCTTTTGCAGTCAAGTTAAGTAGCAGAAGGATGCATAATTTAAAAAAATATTTTGATATATATGGATCTTTCAGATATGTCTTTGGAATGACAGAAGATCCGGACAGACTAGCATTTTTTCAGCTTAAGATTCTTTATAGTCTTTGATGGAATATGATGTAATTGCTGAATGTTTGTTGGAAAAGGAATTATGCAACACATATATAAACCGTGAAAATATCTAATAGCGTAAGAGTTAAAATTAGACCACAGTTCATTTTAAGGTTCTCTGTTGGGTGGGGGGAAAAATACATCTGAAGTTTTAGGAGAGAAAATATTTTTCAGAGGAATTTTGCCTATGGAAAATATCTTGAAGATAATTTCTGAATAGCTTTGCAACTGAACACAAATCTGCACCAATGAACCATTATCTTTTACTAGTAGTTCTTAATTTCTACCACTTATTGATAAGCCAATTTGGTTTCACAGCTAATACTTGCAGGATAAGTTAAAAGATGTCTACATCAAAATGTTTTGCTTATATTAAACTTCCAACCTGTTACCGAATTTACTAAGAGGCTCTTCCTCCTGCTCACTAATGCTTGCCAACCTCTAGATGAAATCCTCCCAGGTTTGTTATGCAAGCCCTGCTCTCTACAATGAGGACACTGTGCATCCTAGCAAAAAGTACAAATAACCCAAAAACGTAAATAGTTACATAAAATTTGGTATACAGTTTTATCACGAGTGTAGGTTTGTATCAAATTTCGGACCAAGTCTGGAGTCTTGTCCATTTGTGTAATTGCATAGTTGTGAATACAATAACTCCTAAAACCCTATGGCTTAGATAAATAGAAATTGGTATGACGTCTGCTAACGTTAATTGTAGATCCATGCCCAATTTTCGCCTAACTTTTTTAAAAAAAAAAAAAAAAAAAGTGTTCAAATCGTCTTTTCTCATCACACAGTGATGCGAGGCCATTTATTGCATAATTGTGCTACTTTCACCTTTGGTGCTTGCTGAGGGAAATTTGTGGCGTTCTGGGTGTACAGAGAATTCTCAATTTTTATCTGTGTGGGGAAATGGCACCTTTGTTTAAGGGTATTACGATAAAGTTTAGGGGTGACCTCTCCCGCGGACGCCCCCCCCCCCCCGAACTGGCAGTAACATAATTAGATTACGTTTGGAAAGTGAAATAGCATGATCCATCGTTTGCTATGAGTGTCAAATCCTAACGCTAAATAACACATTTTTTGGGAGTCGCACAAGGGAAATATTTATATAAAAAAAAATATTCTCTCCAAAAAAAAAAAAGCTAAACTTAATTAAAGGAAGTAACTGTTTGGAATGATGGAATGGAGCATACATTAATTTTTAATTGAAAATACTTTTCTCTCCACTAAATAAATTGTTTGAAAATATGTATTTGCATGTGTATACACACATTTATATCCTGAATTATTTGAAATTATGTTTGACTTTTACTCATGGCAGTTTATCGGATTTTTGAAATAGGATTTTCAAGATCCCTGAATAATTCGTAATAGCTCCCATGCAACGTACGTATCGCTTCTAAATTATTCCATACATTTTGATTGGCGATGCTGTATAATTCGTCCATCACGAGATGGCGGTTGTGAAGAAAGCATTGTTTGATACCAGACGAGTCCATTTTGATAAATTAGCCCATTTGATTACTAACCTCTTATTTCTCCTCTACATGATCTCTGTATCGTACTTTTTCCCTCGGCAGGTACATTCATTTGTATGAGGTCGAGGTACCCGCCTTCTCGTGCTATATTGTAGCGCTGCATATAAATACCGATAAAATGTAGTATATAACATTATGCAGAAAAAGAAAAACTGGGTTATTAACGTGTAAATTTTCTGCAATTTGTTTTTGCCAGAAAATAAAGCAATATGATCTTGCGCCAGGATAATATTCACATCTATTGCCACACTTTGTTTTGCTGCCTTTAGGCAACAATATTCTTCTCTTAAACAGGCTTTAAATAAGTTGTGCTGATAAAAAGAAAATAAATTACTGCTTTTATGATCTTGTTAAAAAAAATTGTTCGATATTCATGCAGAATAGTTCTGATATTGGATGCATTTGTTAAGAAAAAATATGATGCTTGATTTGAGCTGCAGAATATCATTAAATTCATCTGTCGACAGATGAACCCCATCGAACTCTTAAAATAATATTTAACAAAAATCTGTGACGTATGGTTCCTTCTGGGAAAAGAACCATTGCTGATATTTCCTCAGAAAAATGGTCTAGGATAGTATCCAAGACGAGTTCAAGTTGGCAAGCTTTGAAATCGACAATGCCATGAACCCTTTGAGGACGACTGTCAGATCAGCATGACACCAGTTTTTAGTGCAATTAAGCTTAACTAGATAGAAAAAGTGCGTTGGCCCTGAGCAGTCACCCGTGTTGGGAAACGTCGGCCAAACGGAATCGCACATTTTCAGTGCGGCTGTTCTCAAACAGGGTGGCGACAGAACCTGGATATCAGGGAATTTTATCAATCTGGAAAAGTCTGGGAAATTTGTAAAAATATCTAAAAATCAGGGAAAATTAATAGTTACTTGAGTTATTATCTATAAATTAGTATCTTATGTCTAGCATTATTTGTAATAATAAATGGAATTTTAAAAAAACTTATATTCATTTATAAAAGCATAAGTTTTTGATTAGAGCAATTAATTTCTTATGATTTGTTAAAGAATCAAGATTTGAAGTAATATTTTGGCAGTTAATCTTGTTTAAATCTTTGCTAAAATATATATTATTAGGTACATATAATTATACTACTTTTATATTTATGCCGTGACATGTTATTCTGGTACTCATGAAAAGAGCACTAATTAGTTATTGAACTGTTAGTTTTGAGCAAAGATCATAATAACCTTTACTGTTAATATAATTTAACTTGTGTTGCAAAGAGTAGTTTTAATGTTTCTTAGAATTCTTATGCAGTTTTAGAAGCAAAGTATTTTGTTAAAATTTTCAGTATTTTTTTCATATAAGAAATGTAATATACTATTTTAATAGATTTTTTTTAGGATGTTCATTCCATTTTTTAAAAATTAAATTTCATAAAAATATTTTTTTTATATCAAATAACTGGTAAAAGTGTTTTTAATAATGTATATTGAACACATACAGTGATTCTGAGTAGGGAGAAAGCTGGGAAACTAATATAATTAGTAGCCGTAAATTAGGGAAATGTTGGTAAGTTTAGTCGGGGAAATTTTTTTCACGGTTTCTGTAGCCACCCTGTCAAAGGGTTAATCACTTCTGAAAAGTACTGAAGAAGCGAAGAAAACATTGGACAAATGTTTTAGCGCTGTACAAACGGGAAGACACCATAGATAAAAATGCTAGATTGTGCATTTTTTTATTACATAGAATTACTTTTATTTTCTTCTATTCGAAGTGTACAAAGGAAAAGTATTGTAATCGCAAAAAATTCTGATCTTGAGATTTTGATCTATCTCGAGTATCTCTACCAATCTCTTTTGGAGACTTGTTTTAGTCTTCTGGAAAAAACTTTTCTGGAATTACGCCTCTGGCTGGTCAAAACCCATTCTATGGAAAGTCTGCCTCATTGTCCGTGTGCATGTGAACACGATAATTTATAAACGAACGAGCTAGATAGTTGATATAACCTGAATTGTAGATCTGTATAAAATTTTGGACCAAATCCGAAAGGAAATCTGTGTGTGTGCATATGAACATAACCAAAAAACGCAACGAGCTGGATGAACAAACGAACCAGCAATGATGGACAAACTACGGCCCGACGCACATTTTAAAATATTAGTATAAAAATTTTATAGCAACATAGGAATTTTGATAATAATCGAGTTGGGTAAAATCGGCTTTATTTTTTATCACATCAAGGGAAAAAGTGTTATCTATAATTTATTTCAAAAATAACAATGAAAAAAAAATCATTGATTGGTGCTTGTCGACAATTATTCCTTATATAGACGAATTTTCTGGTTTATTTTTGATTTATAGACCGTTTTCCGGTAACACTCCGATTTAAGCAATCGCCAAATCCATTTGGAAACTGTTTCAAGCGCCAAGTTCAAATCGGTTCTTTCTTTAGTACACAAAGAGTTGAACTCTGTGTTGATCGGTGTTCTTTGAGTTTGTGTAATCCTTTCTTTTTTAAATCGGTTAAAAACAGCTCTTAAAACATTTAAATTCTAAATAGAACTATTGGAATTGGTTAAATCGTTTGGTTAAAATTTTAACCGTCAGTGATTATCTAAATCGTTTGGTTAAAAATTTAACCGCCAAACAAACCTTGGAAGTCGCCAAAAAGAGCGAAAAATAATAATTTTGGCTACCTTTTCACAAAATTTACGTTCTTATTTTAAGTAAACATTGAGCGCTACAACAATAGGAACATTAAATATAATATTTTCAAAGTAATCTAAAAGCATAACATTAAAAAACTCCACTTGAAACAATATCTTCAAACAGAGTTGAAATTTTGAGGATTCCCATTGACTTAACATTATCACCGGAAGTTGATACTCCAGGCGGAAAACCTACGTACCGCCAATAAGCAAAACAGAAAACTCGTCCATATTGTTCGAACTCGTTTTACTTTTTAAAATTTGTTAGTGGTGCTGCAGGAAGAGATGTAGTGAAAGATCCGCACCCCGAAATTTTTGGCATGCTGTGTTCATTCATACAATGCCCCAGAAGAGCCAACTCAACCTTAAGGTTTTAGAGTGCAGATTTACTTTCCAGGAGAACATTCCAGCAGACAGACATTGTGAAAATATGACCAAAGTTTAGTTTTAGTTATATTAACGTCCCGTTTCGAAGCAACACGAGGGCTATTTTGGGACGGACCTCGTAATTTTGAGCCTCGGTCAGATGACGAGGGCGACGCCTGAGCTGGCACCCCCCTCTCCAAACTTCCACGCCACACCAACGGGAGGACGTTTGACCACTACGTATGATTTAATGTGCAACAGGCCCCATACACGGCGGATCTTCATTGGAATCTGGTTTCGAACCTGGAACCCTCCGGCCCCAAAGCGGAGACCTTACCACTAGGCCACCGCGGCCACAAAATGCGACCAAAATTTACATCAAATATTGAAGGAAAATTTAAACGTTGTCAATAATAACACTAAAAAATAAATGAAAATAAAATAAACACACAAAGTAAATGGCTGAAGTTACAGAAAATTAAAAAGGGATTTCACGCACATTTAAACAAAAGAATGGCAGAACATAATTGAAGCAACGACAGAAGTAATCTATCACATATACACAATAAAAAAAATATACAAAAGTAGACAAAAACTATTTACAACATTAAATGAAGGTCAAAAGATTAAATTAAAAAAAAAAAAGGCAGAAAGCATTAAAATACAAGGTTCAATGTATATATGTTACCGGCAATGTGTGAAATGCCGGCATTCTATAGAATGCCGGGCGTTTTTAGGCAGAGTATGAAATATGAGATTTATTATATATTTTTCCTAGGCATTGTATAGAATGACAAATGCTGTTTAGGCAAAATATGAAAAAAAGTTCATAATAAGGCTATTATTTAAAAGGCGTGCATTCCTCAAAAATACAAATGTTATTTAGAAAAAATAATAAGAGCACCATTAAAAAATCTTTTATTCAAAATTCGTAAAGCAAAATGAAAGTTTTCATATCAAAGTTTATGCGTTTCTTATTAAAGAAAACAAAATAAATTGTGAATCTACTTATTACATCAAGGAAGCAAATAATTTAATTTTGAATTGCACTTAACATTATTTCTTATATAATCAAATCGGCGATTTATTTCATACTTTGCCGGTTTGTCATTTGGCATTCTATAGAATGCCTAGGAAATGTGTGAAATATAAATCGTTTCATACATTGCCAGCTAGTTTTAGGCATTCTATAGAATGCCGGATTTCAAACTTTACTGGTAACATATATACAAAAAAACTGTGTGGTGAATATGAAAAATGACTCCCAAATGTTTTCTTAACAAGTGGAGCGATAAGCTCCACGAACGTCAATCATTAACGCTGTTTGAAAATGAAGGATCGGTCAATTCTCTAGTTCAAAACTGATAACATTAAACGATGTAGTGATCACACTAAACGAATATTTTTATGTACATTTAAATACGTCAGTTTGGGATCAGAAGTTTTTGATAATATAAAGCGAATGATAACATAAACCGCGATCACCTTAAACGGCGTCCACTGTATTATAAATTCTATCTTTATAGCAAAAAGCTAGATTTATAGAAAAATATAGCTTTTGGAAATGCAATCACAGATTCATTCATCGTATTAGTATTAAAGAATTTTTGATATATTTTTCGAGTCGTTATTGAGTTTTATAATAAACTAGCTGTTCTGCCCGGCATTGCTCGGGATTAAAATATTTTCATGTCTAATATTTTTGATGTAAAAAAACTACCTTTGTATAGAAAGTTACAATATCCAAAATTCTTTTGTCGTCTGAAATGTGTTTTAATGAAAATGAGAATATCAGTTGAACCAGACGATTTTTAAAAACCGCCGATAGCTAATTTTCTCCGTAAGTTATTAGTATTTATTGCATAGGTACTTCAAATTTTGTTCATAAATCTTCTAGTATAAGAAAGATTTTAACGGATGTTCTGAGACAATTACATAGTAAATTTTTCATTGAGAAAAAGCGTTAGAATAAATATGAATAAAAAAATAATAAAATTCGTCTTCATCCGAAGTTCTTCTAATGTGATCTAGCAACAGATCTTGTGTACCTTGTTCTTCACCAATAAAAAAAGTGTTGTAAATTTTAAACACAATTTAATTTAAAAATTATTAAAATGAGGGCAACGAATTGAGCGGAAAAAACTTTTTAAACTTTTATTATGTGTAAAAATAGTTTTTGTGACACAATACATATCACGGAAAATGCCAAAATCTTGCTTATTTTCCAATTAACTGAAATTTTAATAAGATTTGGGGCTTTTAAAAGTTGACTCTTATATAAAATATATTTATAAAAATAAGCAAACATTTTAGAAATAAAGGTAAATTAATTAGTTCAAAGTCTAACCGCTGCCTAGCAACGGAGTAGCTATAAATTTGCGTTATTTCAAAATCGTCTGCACGTAATTAACAAGTATTAAACTTTAAAAAAATTAATAATTGAAGGAAAAATATCACAGATATAAAATTGGTATCATTGAGAAGGTAAAATTTTGAACTTTAAGATGGTATAAAAATATTTTTCGGGAGATAATTTGCTTCGAACTTACAGGGGAAAAACGGTTTCGGTTAATTTCTAATTAACTGACTGTTTAATTAACTTTTAGGCTTCGAAAAGTTGACAATAATCTTCCTCTTTTCTTAAATAATAAGTGTGCAGAGTTTGGTTAAAATCGATCCAGTAGTTTAGGAGGAGATGTGTAACATACCCACATACATATCCACAATGACTTATTTATATTAAGATTATACTGGTTCGCTGTTTATTATTTCTTTTGACCCGCTCTTAAAAAAGTTTCCCTATCTCTGTGCTAGATGCATGGAATTTGGCTTGTGGTTCACTAGGATTGTAGATCCTATATCAAATTTTGGATCCCATCGATCAAGAAGCGGTCCAAAATGTATACTTGATTGTCCTCCCTATACTTCGAAGCTTATTAGAAAAAGCGCGATATTGTGCAAGTGTTCGAGAAAGTCGAGTCAAATCATTCCTGCTGATTTTATTTCTCAAGAACAAATAAATCGAATTTCCATAAAAATATATGCCAAATAGATGATCGGTTAACGAACGATTCGAGTGTCGAGCATCGTCTTAGAAGAAATTATTATTTAGTACTACATCTATTTCTCACTATGCCTAACACAAGTTTTGATGACATCACACCAAATACATTAGTGGAAATGAAAATTTGTGGTGGATTTGATTGCACAAAGCTTTCCCTTACAAAAATGCTCACATTCTTTGATTTTCTACTTTTTGTGATCATGCTTACCTTTGTAAAGATTCAAAGAAATTTCATACGAGTATCCGTGATTCACGGTTACATTATGTCGAGGCTATTGTGTGAAAATGTCAAAACATGGGTCGTGTTTAATAAAGCGAACGCTTTCCTGTATACAGCGGATAAAATAGAGCTGGATTGGAAAATGTTTTAAAAGAAAATCACAGGCAATAAAATATTGCAGCACGTCGAATGAATTTTGTACTCCTAGGCCATATTTAAAAATTATTCTAGTCAGACGTCAGCAGTGATACTGAAGTGCATAGAATGGAAAGAGTTAAATAAAAATAAATTGAAATAGTTTTGCTAACATCTCGATTTATACGAAATATTCCGCTGGAAAAGAAGGTTTTATTTACAGAGAAGTTTAAAAATATAGGTCGCACACATAAGTCGCGTCGCGGCATGAAATATCAGACAGATATTTTATCGCATTTCTAACTCTTACACTACATGAAAGTTGTGCAATCAAATAGATATCATTTGGAATATTGGCTGATACTTTTATAGAGGAAGATAACAATAAAGAGAAAATAATAAACATGCAAAAGGAGAACAAAGCTATTATTTTGGCCGTAAACTTAAAAACAGATTAGTTCAAGGGACAATAAACGTGCTTTACCAAGTTTGGTTGGGCTGACAATAGTTTAATGGTCTCGACTTCGGAATCGCAGAATCCTGAGTTCAAGACCAGATTCCACTAAAGATTCGCCATTTATATGAGTCCGGTGCGCATTGAATCTGCCATTGTGGGTAAAATGCCTTCATGTAGGTGTGGCAGGAAACTTGGAGAGTGGGGTGCTGATTTAGGTGTCGTCCTCGCCATCTGACCGCGGTTCAAAATTATGAAGCTCGCCCCAACACAACACTTGTGTACCTTAAAACGGATGATAAATCCAACAAATCAAATAGAAAAAGTTTAATTCGACAATTGGCCTGTGGATCGGAAGACCGCCGAGTTGAGACCGATTATTGCAAAGATGAGCTGCCTACGTAGTCTATCCACAACATACGCGAACCAAGCCCCTAGGGAAGTGGTGGCGAACCTATGCCCCTCGGGTCAGACACTGACCCACAAAGGCTTCTTAAATGACCCACGCTTTGATTTTTATAAACTTGTTTTTTATATGAAAAAAGAGGGAACAGACAATCGAAAATATTAAAAAATTAAAGTATAGATATCTAATGTATGCATATTTGAAACAAAATATTTCCAAGTGGCCGTTGGCTAACTGATTTCCTATTTTATCACTGCACCTGTGAATGACTCTTGACAGTCGGTCATAAACTTGGAGCGCATGTTCGTTGAACGAAGATGTACCAGCTCGCTGGGTTGAACTAATTAGCAGCCCTTGCGTATGCGCCTAGAAGTGTTTAATAATTAAACTTTATTATTATTTTGACGTGAACTTACGTCCCTCCATAGTGGTCTAATGGGGTGTCGGGAAAGGAAAAAATTATGACGCTTTTCGTGGTAAAGTTAAACGCTTATAGCTCCGCAGTCAAATAACATAGAGAGTTGGTTTTAGTTTCATTCAACAGAGAAAGGTTGACATTGAAGATTGCAAAAAGAATTTTAGATTTTGAAATTATGGTTTAGTCACAGTCGAGTTGCAAAGTTGGTGAAAATCACGAAGAATTTTGATGACGTCACAGAGACCGATACGCCAACCTAGCTTCCTGCGCTTTCTCATACCTAACTGTCTGGTGGCTGCAGTCGGTTGTGAGCGGTATTTAGAAGAGTACTCCAAACTGTCTAATTCTAACGTGCACCCTTTTTGCATTATTCCACATTATATACATAAAACAGACGCGGAATATTATTTGCATTGT
Source organism: Araneus ventricosus (assembly GCA_013235015.1). Lineage (NCBI taxonomy): Eukaryota > Metazoa > Arthropoda > Arachnida > Araneae > Araneidae > Araneus > Araneus ventricosus. The sequence continues at coordinate 40,841 of BGPR01011844.1, forward strand.
AATATCCTTAAAGATTTACGGTTATTCCATCGGAAAATTAAATTTCAAGAGTTGTTCATACAAAAAACTAACAAGAACAGCTACGCATAATTCTTTGAAATAAATGACGATTGTAGCAATCTAAATAAGTAAAATATCGGACGATTTACAAACTGTCTGAATCCGTTGCCCGAAATTGTTTTGCGAACTGATTCAGTTTTCCTTCTGCATAATTTCTTTTATAGTACGAAAATAGAAACTATATATATGTAGAGTGCCAATTACGCTTTAATTAATTCTCTGCTCAAAGAATCTGTGCTGCCTTCTACTTGGCATGATAGATATTCCTATAATTACATTTTGAAACGTGATGCAATTATGACCAGTCCATTGCCCATGCTAATGCCTTTAGCCCTCTTTTTCCTCGATAAATCAGAATTCAGTGTTTTCGTATATCCAATTAGTAAAATTTGTGTTGTTGGGAAAGTGGGTGGTTTACGTTTGTCTTAACCAGACGAGTGAAACAGAGCAAAGCCTGATGGGAGGTTTCTTTATGTTCTTGTCGTCTGTTGCGGACGGTAAAGAAGTAGGTTTGGTATTGCAGATGAAACATTTTTGATGATTACTCAACTATGAGGGTAAAAATGAGTTATGGGAACTATTCTTTGATTAATTAGTTCAATAGGAAGGGTTATATGTTAACCCTTAATAGTTCTAAAAATGCTTTAAAGCCATAATATTGATCCGTAACAACTTCTCATACATCTTGCTGTCATATTGTAATAATATAATGTCGTTATGCTCTTGCTTAAGTTTTGTACTAATGTGCTTTAAATGCTATTGTGGATTCATAACAAAATTTGTGATTTGGTTGTGAGTTTATGACGCAAGGGATATTGTTTTGCCATGTTACCGCACATGTAGGGCATTAAAATTGTAGAAAAGTGCTATAAAGTAACAGAGTGGAGTGGAGAAAGTTAAGCTAAAAATTGGAATTCTGGATAAACAGTCTAGAGAAAAAGTAAAATAGAAATGACCGAGATATATGATCCAAATTTTAAAGTAAATTCAATTTTTTTTAAAAATATTATACAAGCTATGAGCTCATTCTATCCATCACAATTACAGAAATGTAAGAAAAATGGAGTCAATTTACGTGACGTCACAGACACATAACAAAAGCATAAACGCGTCTGTCATATAACATCTAAATGCAGGGTTGTTTCGAGATACACTTTGATGAAGTTCTACAAGCAGCAAATAAAATATTCGTAAAGAATTTCAAAATTGGCACTGTAAATTTAATTCGTTTCACGTACGCATGTGCTGACTCAATTTTTATCATACTTTCTGGATTAAAAATTTGTTTGAACAGACAGACGTTTGGGTTCTGAACATACGAAGAGCATAAAATAAATATCGATAGCTTTATTGATAAAAGAACGGAACCAGTTTACAAAATAACTTTAAAAAACTGAGTATGAAAATAAAGCCAAAAAATCCCCACCGACAAGCTGGAAGGCGAAGGGTTGTCTAGAGATTTAAGGAAAATAACATTTTTTCATCTATTTTCATTAGGATTAGAGCTGCAAGAATGAAAGAGGGTGGAAAGGAATGCAAATGACGAGAGCTTTAAAACAAGGTGTAACATGCATAGGTTAAAAGGCAGTTTAAATTAAGATGTGGGTAGGTGTAAAACATTTTCAGCTCATAACTTCTAAGCAATTGTAGCTATAAAAAAAACTTTCAATACAAAAGTCGTTCGTTATGATAAGGCAATAATTCGCCTAGTTTGCATTTTCTTTCCAACTTCAATCGTAAGGGAATTACGGAGAAATGAAAATTTCAACCTCCCCCACCCTTTCCGCCCCGTTTGATCTGGATAGACATATACGAACTCGGCCGAGATTTTTACCGATCTTACAACATATAATATAACGCTTGTTAAAATCCAATCAAAATTACTCTAGTTACCGTCTTCACGAGGTAACATGGGCAAAGCGTTATACATACACTCAATGTCCAAAAGTTAAGCAACATTCGTAAGATGCGAAAAATTTGGAGTTAATATGAATACAATGATTCGCGATCAGTTGTGGAGAGTCGTGGGACGTACAGTAGTCGGAGCTCACATTTTACAGTCAAAATCTCGTCACAAGGGAGTTTGAGGAGCGACCAGAGCAACTCAGCGTGGGCGACAGACTTTCAAATGGTTTTGATTGATGTACATAATATTTACATGCATTTTCTATAAAATAGCACTAATATTTGGGAAAATACAAGGTTTCTTTTAAAAAAAAGACCCAAAATTTTTTTTTTTCACATGATTTTGCTTATAACATGCAAGTTTTCATTCAAATATACGAAACTTGGAGATAACTCGACAATATGTGAAAAGAAGCATTATATTAAATTTAATAATAACAGCATAAATACCTTGAATATTAGATAAAAGTATAAGGTATTTAATAATACTTTACTGATCACATTATAAACGGCGTAATTTTCTTTTATTTTCTGATATATAGGGCAGCTTATATAAAAGACCAGTTCCCTACTGTTAGATTCACAAAGATAATGGATTACCCAGAGCTGTTCTTTTTATGTCAAAGAAACAAAATAATTGGTTTTCCACAAATTGATATTTTTTGGATTGAATCAGATAGTAATCCTCGAACTGTATTTAAATTGTCATTTATTTTATAGTGTACGCAGGTAATCAAGGGATATTCAACTTTCTCATACAATTCAATATTACTCTGTTTAAAATTATTTATTACAGATATATTTCTTGTAATGTTCAAATTATTTAAATTCAGAATTTTAATACAATATTTTCTACCATATTTTCAAGTATTCTGTAAAGTTTCGTGCAATTCGTTGAAAATCTGCATCATTATAACAAACGAAAAAAATTGAATTTTAAGAATCCTTTATCTTCCAAATATACTGACTATTTTAAAAATTATGTAAATATTGTGTATCAAATAAAACCATTTGATGAAATTTTCAACCAAATCAATTTCTGTGAACGGAGAATCGATCCACTTTCGTCTCTTAATTTCTTGGCTCTAAATCCCTTCTGACGAATTTCACTGTAAAATGTGATGGCCACGATGCTTAACTTTTGAACTTCACTATCAAAGTTTGAACAAAATGAAACAAAAAAAGATTAATAAAAGAGTTTCATACTTCTAATCCGAAACATCGTAGTATACCTATGCTTTATATATATATATATATATAGGTTTGATTCACATCTGCCCTTATATTATTTTTAAATATTTACTCTCACTTATAGCAACGATAACTTGCACATAGACAGTGTGTTAAATATCGTAGCAATGAGCGTGAGTATAAATTCAGTTATTAAAACAATGAAAAGTATTGTAAAATATTTTTTTTAAATTATTAAAATTAGAGGAAAAATTGTAAGAAAATAAAACTGAAGAGCTAATTTTTTAAATTTTAAAATGGTGTAAAAATGGTTTTTGTCCAATAATATGCTCCGAAGTTATTTGAGACAAACTCAACATTTCGATTAATTTTCAATAAAAATTCTAATTAAGGTATCAGGCTACCAAGGGCGCCCATATGATAGTTTGTAGGGGGGGGGGGCTTGCCCGGGGGGGAGGGTGTATTTTTAATATTTTGGAAGACGAATAGCGACTTGTAAGTAGCCATAAAAAATTTCCAGTTCCGACCTTGTTAAAAACTTTGTCCTGTTACTAAAATACTAGGTCACGGTACTAATACTCTATAAAAAAGAATAACACGTTATTTTAACTACTTTATTGAAACCAGTGAATATTTAGCAACACAATTGCCGGAGCAAAGTCCTTATACTTTAATTCATAAAACAAACTAAAGATGTACACCTCATAAGATTTTACACTGGTATTGATATAAAAAGCAAACTGTAAGGTAAATTATTATGCATAGGTTAGTTTATGGATTTGACACTAATATTTATCTGAAAAAGCAACTGTAAATTTCTTTTCTTCTTGCCGAACAAGTCGATCACTCTGTCCTCGAAACCAGGTTTTTCGCTCTTTTCCGCGGAGGACAAAATTTTATTTTGTCCTCCAAATTCAAAATTTCAACTTGCATTTTACTTTTTAGACCTTCCTGAGCATTAATTCTTTTTCGACTTTTAAATCATTTTCTTGAAAGAAAAACACATGACTACACTATATTTTTTCATTTCCGGGGGCCGCGGTCCCACCTTGCCCCCAGGCTGGGGCGCCCATGCCGACTACGTTGGGAGGCCCTTTTTTTATAAAAAAATTATGAAATCTGCTGGAATTTTTTTACATTTTCAAAAGACATTTATGCTAAAACTTAATGTAGCATACAAAAAAGTTTTATGATTAAATATTTTTTAAATATTTTAGAAAATTTTTATTTATTATTTATTATTAATATTTTAGAATTTTTTTGCGTTAAATTTGACCTTTTTTCAAACATTCTCGATCAAAAACAAATGTCCAAAATGGTATATCCTTCAGTACATATAATAATCTAAGTATCAGCTAGGGATTAAACCAAAATTTTTGCAATATCTCAAAGTTTTTGCAAATTATGAGAGTTTTACTATGAAATCATAGAATTTTTTTTTTGGAATTTTGCCCTTCCTTTAAAGATTGGAAGCTTCATAACTTTACAACGGGTCTTCATAGAGCTTATTTTTTGGTTCATTCCCTAGACAGAATTATAAACAAAATGTATGCCAAATTTCAGGCCGATATTTTAGATACTATTTTAGTTATCGTGTTTGAAAAATGAAAACTTTTGAAGAACCACATTTCGAGGAAAATTAGTTTAAAGTTTGTTTCTAATTTCCCCTAAGAAGGAAAAAATGATTTATCTTTAATATCTTCCAATTTTGAAGGTTATTCCTTGTTTTTCGTAAGCTTCATTCATTTTTTTTGAATTTTTTTCATCATTATTTTTTTTTTACTCTAACGAGTCTTTATTGTGATATGCGATTCTGTCGGTAGCGGCAGATTTCAATATTTCGTCAATCAAATAACTTAAATATGCATTTTAACTGACCTGGATATACTTTTAGCAATTAATATTTGTCATAAGCTCCATTTACATGCTTTAAATGCTTTTATTGTAAGAAATTACAGCATCAATGAAGATTCCAGACACTGCAATGATTCAAAATTTTTGAAATTTGCAAAAATGCCATGAAAAATAAAGAAACTCATGGTGAAAATATTCGAAAATAATATCAGGTATATTGAAAAGGAAAATAAAATGAAATAAACATTAAATTTTGAGTAATGTAAGTAAAAACAACGAAAAATGCTTCCTTATCTCGTTATTTACAGTTCCATTTTTAAGTAAAATGAAAAAAAAAAAATTGATAAATTAAAAGATTAGTCTTGCAGATAGAATATTTTTATGATTTTCGTCGATATGCGGATATCTTAGAATTTTAAAAAGCCCTACGCGCCAAATTTGGTAGCTCTATGTCCAACTGTCTGTCTTGTAGAGCGTTTTGAAGGATTTTGGCATCATGCATATCGCATGCTGAAATTTACAGATTATAAACATTATCATGTTAATATCATTTTATATTCCTGCTAAATCATCAGATGTTTCAATCATGGACTATTGCTTGTTTGCCTTTTTGAAAGAATATTGAATAATCGTAGACCTAAAACTACTAATAACCTATGGCTAAGAGTGATGAGAGCTTTGATAATTTTGCAAAAAGCAACATTATCATGGAAAATAAGATTTGGAATCATAGTTAAGAATAAGAGCAATCGAGTAAAACATTTAAAGCGCAAGAATTTTACGCAAAACCTCATTAATTTAAGCCAAAACCGTTTACAAAATGTGCATACAGCATCTGTCCTCTTCAGAAGCAAAGCGCTACACATTTGTGTCTACAATTCGTAAGGAATAAAGAATTAAGAGAAACGCAGAAGAACAGATGCAATTTCAATGCAATTTTGAAACTAAATTGATTTCATTGACAGCATCCTTAAAGGAGAAAGTGGTGGTGAGGAGGGCTCAGTATCTGACACAACCATTTTCTTTTTAATCGAATTATTTGTCCGAGAAAATTGCTATGCTTCTCCCCTGAAGAAAGTTTAGTTAAGTTTTATCTTCAAATGCGATATCTTTTATTTCTCGTTTATTCTAGAAAAATATAGCTGCGTTTTGTTAAACAAAATAAAA